>ML407904.1:231498-265581 GCA_005239525.1 Nicotiana knightiana | reverse complement strand
AATTGAATAATTAAGCACAAGATTGAATAAACAAACCAATTAAGATAAAACAATAAGAATAATTCAAGCTTCAACTACAAAGTTCATGTAACACCCAAGACTCTAGAACTAATAAACTATAAAACTAAGAGAAGAGAAGAAAAACTAAGTAGAATCCTCATTCAACGTGGTGTGTTCCTCCGTCCAAAGTTCCCAAACGAATTCCCAAACGAATTCCCCCTTCAATGTGATGTTTTTGGGTCTATTTATATGTGTAAGATGAACCCTAAACATGTCAAAGACTTCTATTCAAACTTGGAAACACTTAAAACCCGTCAAAACTCAATTTCTGGCCGACTGGGGGACCCTGGCGTTTTGGCTAGTATGCTACTCGTTGGAGGTCAGAAGCAGCCAAAGTCAGACCAGCTTTAGAAGAGGAACAGATGAAGAAGTTCTTTGTGCGGGCTCAAGATCCCCAGTATTATGAACGGTTGATGATGGTGGAAGGTCACAAGTTCTATGATATCATCAAATTGGGAGAACGATTCGAAGAGGGCATAAAAAACGGTATGGTCATAAACTTTGAAGCTTTACAAGCCACTAATAAGGCTCTGCAGTCCGGTGGTGTGTCCAGAAAGAAGGATGTGGGATCCGTGATGGTTTCACAACAAGCTAAATCCCTGCCTAAATACCAAGTCTATCCCGCACCTCCATTCACATATCAACCAGCTCCAAATTACCAAGCACCCTCACCTACATATCAAGCACCCTCACCCACGTACCAAGATCCACCACCCACATATCAACCCACTTCACCCAAATACTCACAACCCGCTCCCGTCTACAACACCTATAACTACCAGTCATCACAGTACCAGTCACCCCCTACCCGTCAAAACTTCCCTAGGCCTCGCCCTAACTTTGATCGTCGCCCTCCAAAACAATACACCTCCATAGCCGAGCATGTTGACCAGCTGTATGAAAAGCTCAAAGCTGCTGGTTATGTCACACATATCCCTGCTGTCACCACTGAGAACCCTTCTCAGTGGGTTAACCCAAACAAATCCTGTGCATACCATTCTGTCATGAAAGGACACACTATCGATGAATGCCGTTCTTTGAAGGATAAGATACAGACTCTCATTGATAACAAGATTATTGTGGCCAAGGAATTCGCTCCGAACGTCCGTAACAATCCTTTACCAGAACATAAGGGCGGAGGTATCCATATGATTGAGATAGAAGACGATTGGGATCCTGAGGGGTCAATCGGGTTGATCGCAGAAGGCGATGACCCAAAGAAACCTGCAGTTACTCTCAACCCGATCATAGTCCAGATTCAACCATCTGAGAATGCTGAGGTAAATATGTCTATCCCACTTGAGTTTGAAGCAGTACCGCCTGAAAAGGCGAAGGCACCAGTGCCAATTGAGGTTGATTTCGTGTCTCCGGCAAATGCACCCGCACCATTCGAGGTTGCAGTCTTTCCACCCAAAGCCCCGTGTTCCATTTGAAGTAAGGATAGTCGCACCAGTTCCGGTGGAAATGTCAACCACGCCAACTTTCTACTCAAATGCTATCCCTTGGGATTATACAGCCGAGACTAGAAGGAAAAGTAAAAGAAGGCCTGAGGAAGCCATCGCGGCACAAGGTATCACAAGAACCGGTAGAGTCTATACCCTTGAGCATCTGGCCGAATCCAGCAAGCAGGCTTCCAACCGGCCTCCCCTCATTGAAATAGGTTCAGATGATCCTTGGAGGAAAATACAGGCTATAGAATATTCGGTCATTGACCAACTGAACAAGACACCAACACAGATATCCATTCTTTCTTTGCTGTAGAATTCCGAGACGCACATAAGCGCTTTTCTGAAAGTGTTAAGTGAAGCCTATGTGTCGAACAACATCACTAGTGGGGAAATGGCCAACATGGTAGGCCAAGTACTGGAAAGCCACAAAATCACTTTTCACGAAGAGAGTTACCACCTGAGGAATTGGGACATAACAAGGCTCTGCACATCACCGTGCAATACGAAGATTATTTCATAACCACAATTCTTGTCGACGGAGGGTCAAGTCTTAACATATATCCGCTGATAACAATCAAGAAGTTGGGTAAGGGACTACATAATATAAAGGATGGAGCGATCAACGTGAAAGCCTTCGACGGTTCTCAAAGGTCTACCATTGGAAAGATCATTCTGTGTCTGCAGATGGGACCAACTTGGTTCGAGGTAGACTTTCAGGTGATAGATGTCCCCGCTTCTTACAATTTACTGTTAGGACGACCATGGATCCATGCCGCTAGGGTTGTGGCATCAATACTGCATCTGGCAGTGAAGTTCGAGTTGAACCATCAGGAGGTAATTATTCACGGAGATGGTAGCAACCCTATCTATAGTCATCAGACTATTCCTCTGATCAATAGAAGAAGAAATCTGAGTGGAGGAACTTACCACCATATCGAACGGGTCAATGTTGTCGACAAGGACAAGTGGTGGGATAACAAGATTGCAAGTATGATGAATTGGCGAGGGTATGAGCCTAGCAAGGGGCTCGGCAAGAACATTCAGGGGATCCCCAAACCCATCAAGCTCAAGAAACATGGTACCACTTTCGGTCTGGGGTATGAGTATACATGGGAAGAATTCAAAAACTGGTCCCCCCCATGGTGCGGTCACTATTACCCCTTGGAGCAACCAATACCTCATTTGGAGCAGACTTTCCAGCAAGCTGATATCATATACGAATCTGATGAAGAGGAAGCACTGGCAGCGATGAGGGACTTGTTTCTAGGCGACGGGGACATGGATTGTTGTGTTGTTCTTGAGGAGGAGGGGAAGGAAGGCCCTTCCATACAGGCAGTGAGCAAAGGAGCGCGTCTCAAGAACTGGTCCGTCCGGACGACCAAATCCTGCCGAGCCTCGGGGTAGCAAGGCTAAAAACAAGCATTATTTACCGTTTTATTTACTAAATGAGTTTCTTCCTTTTCTGCATTTTCAGTTCCTGCAATAAGATCTTCAATGTTCAAAACCATTATTCGTTTTATCAAAGCATTTCCAATTTCCTTATATTTATTTGCTACTGTTTTCTCCCATTACTTTATCTATACAACATTACTATTACTTGTCTTGATGAAGGAATGACTGTGACGTGCAATGAGACAGCGCATCAAACAGACATTGATTCATAGGAAGATGATGTACCCGAATAGATTGTCAAAGAAATTGAGAACTTTGAGAACAGACCTAAATCCAACCTGGACGAGACTGAGATTATCATTCTGGGAGATTCAGAGAATGTCAAGGAAATATGCATCAGCATTCATTTGTCGCCATCAGAAAAGGAAGGATACATGGAATTTCTAAGGGAATGTGAGGACATATTCGCCTGGTCATATGATGACATGACTGGCCTTAGCACATCCATTGTAGCCCACAAGCTTCCAACCAATCCAACATGCCCGCCGGTAAAGGAAAAGCTCAGGAAGTTCAAACCAGACATGAGCTTGAAAATAAAAGAAGAGGTCACCAAGCAGATCAACGCCAAGGTTCTCAGGGTAGTTGAATACCCAAAATGGTTAGCCAACATTGTACCTATGCCAAAGAAGGACGGGAAGGTCAGAGTCTGTGTCGACTACCGGGATCTCAACCGGGCCAGTCTGAAAGACGACTTCCCCTTGCCGAATATACACATCCTAATTGACAATTGTGCCAAGCACGAGCTGCAATCCTTCGTAGATTGTTTTTCCGGTTATCATCAGATTTGGATGGACAAGGAAGATGCTGAGAAATGAAGTTCATTACACCATTGGGAGTGTATTGTTATAAGATGATGCCATTCGGCCTGAAGAATGCAGGGGCCACCTACATGAGGGCTATGACTTCTATATTCCATGACATGATTCACAAGGATTGAGGTATATATGGACGACATCATCATCAAATCAAAGAAAGCCGTTGACCATATGGAAGATTTGAGAAAGTTCTTCAACAGGTTAAGGAAGTACAATTTGAAGCTTAACCCTGCAAAGTGTACATTTGGGGTTCCTGCTGGCAAACTGCTCAGGTTCATTGTCAGTTGCCGAGGAATAAAACTAGATCCATCAAAGGTCAAAGCCATTCAGGAGTTACCTCCGTCGAAAAACAAGAAAGATGTTATGATCTTCTTGGGTAGGCTTAACTACATCAGCCGGTTCATAGCCTAGTCTACCGTCATTTGTGAACCAATTTTCAAGATGTTGAAAAAGGATGCTGCAACCAAGTGGACCGAGGAGTGTCAAAAGGCCTTTGAAAGAATTAAGGAGTACCTCAACACTGCCAGTCTTGGTACCTCCTGAGCCACACTCCGATTTCATCCGCGACCGCATTGTTTGTCGGTTCGGAGTTCTAGAGTCAATCATCACCGATAATGGCTCCAATCTCAATAGTGACCTGATGAAAGCCATGTGCAAAACCTTTAAGATCAAACACAAGAATTCCACAGCATACAGACCTCAGATGAATGGAGCCGTTGAGGCTGCCAGCAAAAACATCAAGAAGATATTGAGAAAGATGATAGAAAAACACAAGCAGTGGCATGAGAAGCTGTCATTCGCTTTACTGGGATACCGCACCACGGTTCGAACATCAACTGGGGCAACTCCTTATATGCTATTTTATGGTACAGAAGCCGTTATTCCTGCCAAGGTCGAATTTTCATCCCTGAGAATCATACAAGAAGCTGAGCGCAGCGACGCAGAATGGGTAAAAAGCCGTTATGAGCAACTAGATCTCATAGACGGAAGGAGTATGAACGCAATTTGTCATGGTCAGCTATATCAAAATAGAATGACCAGAGCTTTCAACAAGAAAGTCAAGCCGAGACGATTCACACCGGTGCAGCTGGTGTTAAAGAAGATCTTTCCACATCAAGGCGAAGCCAAAGGGAAATTCTCCCCTAACTGGAAAGGCCAGTACATGGTTCACCGAGTGCTGACAGGAGGAGCACTCATACTTGCAGAAATGGACAGAGAAATTGTGCCAAAACCGATCAACTCAGATGCAGTCAAGTGCTACTATGTGTAACTCTTTATGGTTTTTGTCAATGTTGTAAACTGAACTACGCCTGACCTGATTCCCGTTTAAGAGGGGATAAGTAGGCAGGCCTATGGGTTCGGTCACATTTTAATAAAATTTCATTTCCCCCACAAATGGAAACTGGGGCAGAATTTTGAGGAGGGACCTCAAAATTCCGAAGCAAGTCCAACCGAGCGCCACACAAGCAGCAACCAGAAGCATTCACCCATCGAACTAGGGCAGAATTTTGAGGAGGACCCTCAAAATTCCGTAGCAAGAGAGGTTGCAATGTCTTGAACCGCGTCGTGGTCATCGGTTCATCTAAAGAAATTATTTTAAATTATATGTTATATTTTTTATAAAACCATGCATATTTATTTCTCGAAACATCTTGTTTAGCAACGCTACCCCTGTGATACAAACAAAGTTATCATTATCAAGAAAACAGGCTAAGCCAAGCCAAGTCAGCGGGGATGCAAACTAACCCTCCCCTTTACAGAACTCACGATTTTTCTTTGAATGCAGGCACAAAGACGGAAAAAAGCCCAAAACATATTATTATCCCCCGAAGGACGTATATCTCTCAAAGACATGCTCTCAAACTCGTCGCACATGCCGACGCTTATTATCATCGCAAACAACACTTTATTCATAACAATCATATTGTCGCAGTTTATCATCAGCTAAGAACCCTTACTGTCATTTTATTTTATGTACTGCATAAGGCTACTATTCTGCCTTTGAGACTAAACACTGTCTCCTGCTATATTTTATTTCCTGCATTGCATAAGGCTACCATTCTGCCTTCCTGGGTTCCACACTACCTCCCCTGCATTTTATTTCCTGTACTGCATAAGGCTACTATTCTGCCTTCGAGACTAAACATTGTTTCCCGCTGCATTTTATTTCCCTCATTGCATAAGGCTACTATTCTGCCTTCCGGGGTTCCACGCTACCTCCCCTGCATTTTATTTCTTGTACTGCATAAGTCTACTATTCTGCCTTCGAGACTAAACACTGTCTCCCGCTGCATTTTATTTCCTGCATTGCATAAGGCTACCATTCTTCCTTCCGGGGTTCCATGCTACCTCCCCCTGCATTTTATTTCCTGCATTGCATAAGGCTACCATTCTGCCTTCCGAGGTTCCATGCTACCTCCCATTTGCTTTTTCAGAGCAACCACCTTTCGTGACATTACTTATTCTTTCTTCCTTTCGGTCTAAGCTCTGCCCCTCTTTTTCTTTTGCAAATCGTAAGACTAAACTCTGTCTTGTTATCATCATACTACTGCATCCTTCATGGGCTGAAATATCACCAACTTGTCCAAGGGCGTCATTGTTCAGAGGCACCATCTTCATGGCCCGAGAACATCATTTCATGGCCCGAGGATCTCTCTTATTCAACTTGCATATCATTATTCAAAGGCATCATGGTTCGGAGGCACCATCCTCATGGCCTGAGAACATCATTTCATAGCCTGCGAATCCCGCATCAAGCGATTTATGGCCCAAGACATCATGGTCTAAGGACATCATCCTCAATTGTCCAAAGACAACATTCATAGTCCGGCTGGAAATTGCATCATGTTTATATTACGCACAATATAAGCTTGTTATTTATTTGTAGGTAACCCAACCGGGACAGCCAACTAGGCAGGAGCGGACCGCTCCGTTTCCCCAAACGACCCCGTAAGACCTTCCTATTTCTACCTTACCTCGCACCTTGCATCTGTCTTGTAAAACATCACCGGTATACTTCACCGGTGATTCCGGAACTACATATGGCCTGATTCCTATAAAACTAGGTATATGTAGGCAGCTCAGCAGCCAGGGTGCGGCCTAATTCTCTCCCACAGTTTCATCTCGGTCAAAATTGACTATCATATCTTTACCCACACCTCTTTCATCCTTCCCGAGTAAAGAGGGCAGTTGTTGATACCCAATTTTCCTCAAATTATTTTCAAACTTACATATAAGCTTTCAAAATCCCTCTTTATAATAATGAGTATTTTTCCCTATTTTCCCTATTTTATTAAATTATTTTCATGTTTATTCAATATTTCATATTTAAATAGTTATTCATAAATTATGTTACAAATAATTTCAAAAATGTTTCCCAGCTCAGTATGCTATTTTTATCCATTAGAATCCAATTATTTCACAAATTAGCCAATTGGGTCTCGTTTAATTTTAATTACAGTGATTTTACAATTATAGCCCAATTGAATACTTTGTATTGTTTTAATTCGAAACTTATGTATTTTTTACAACTAATATTATTTAATTACTGTAATTTCACCTATTTAAACTTATTTTCATTTTTATACAATTATTAGCTATTTTTATTAATTACTTATCTATTTTAAGGGGTATTTAACAACTAGCCATTTTATTTAAATTCTAGTGCAATTTTAGCCCCAACCCACCTGATTTCTTCAAATCCAATTAACCCAGACCCAAAACCAAATTTACCCTAGACCAGATCCTGATCTACCCGGCCGAACCCCTAATTAAGTCTGAGTCGTTGATCAAATAAGATCAACAACCCAAAATCTTCTTGCCTTAATTAACTCAAACGACCCCCTCCCAACCCCTCATTTTTCCAAAGCTCACTCGTATTTCTATCTCCCATGTCTCTCTCTCTCTCTCTCTCTCTCTCTATGTCTCTAGAGACTTCTGTTTCTCCGTCTCCGATGAAGCTCCTCCGCCTTCCTCCGGCCATCTACGACCACCATCCTTTCGACTACAAGCCTCCATGATGTCTCCTCTATTTGGCTCACTTCGTCTCTGAATCCCTCTAGGGTCTGGGCCATGCCAACTCGCACCTGGGGCTCCTGCTTTGGTTGTTTCCGGCCTCTCCGGTGGGGTTTGGACACGACCACGCCATATCCACCACGATCTTTGAGTTTCACGATAGGTTCTCCGGTTATCTCTGATTCTCTCTGAAACCCTAATTTTTGCCTAAACCTCTCACATCTCTGGTATTTTTTAACGATTCAAGCCTGTTTCTTTATGTTTTACATTGTTCTTGACTCAATATTTAAGAATCATCAGGTTTAAAACGTTTTTACTTCCTTTGAAATTAGGGTTTTCTTAGAATTCTTCTATACCTGTTTCAAATAACTCTTTCCTCTACGTTTAAACCTTGTCTTTGCATATCTCGACTGATTCTATACTCTTGTTGCTTCTTAAACTTGCATATGCCAAAACCCTAACTTTTAAGATCTTTCTATCTGCTTCTTCGAATTAGCCTGATTGTTTGGTTCTTATTATGATTATGTGATTGTCATACTTCGAATAAGCTTACTGAAGCCTTAGCTTACTTGTGTTACCTCTATGTGATTATTTATCTAGATTTATGCATCCCTTACCTCTTTCCGTCAAATAATGCTGAACTTGTCTGTTCCTCTATGTATATGCTAAAATATAGAATCATGGCACTCTCTTGACTGATTTTGATTTCCTTATTCGATGGTCTAATTGAAAGATTTCTTTTTAAAAACCCTAGAATTCTACTCGTCTGTTTAAGTTAATTGATTCCTTTACCGTGTGTGTTGAGGTATTCTATTTACTGAATCCTTTCCTTAATTAAAGTTTTCTGAATTTAGTCCAATTTACTACTCTATACTTAACAAACTTTGATTCTTTCCTTATTTAATCTTGTACTGACTTTTATTTACCTTATATGCTATATTTTTTACCGTTTGGGTTTTTAAATCCCTTGACTTAAGGGAACTATGTCTTAATTTCCACACTGATTGATTCTGACTTCTTTTATTACTATGCCATTGTGATTCTTACCATATTTTGCTACTCATTTTTCAACTATAAAAGTACTAACTTTTTCACAAACACACACACACACACACACAGACTTGTGGTTAAAAAACTCTCTCTCGCACAAAATCTCTCTGCTATTGCTTTAGTCTTTGCTCTTGTCCATTGTTAGCCGACTATAAGCCAAGGCTAATCATTGTGCTCTTTCTCTTGCTCTTTCATTCTGCTTGCTTCCTTTTCATTGGTATGTCCTATTTTTAATTTCAAAGTTTCATCAACAACATGATCTTTTACTTGTTTCAGTTCTTATTATTCATTGTCTGCTTCTATTTGTGGTTCTTTTGTGAAACCTATAATTAGAATACACTCAGCATGTTATTGTCTCCCTTTGTCATGCGTGTTTGGGTACAACTATTAATTGTTTTCATAGTTGTGTTATATCCCAATCCCTTGACCCTCTCGATGTGACTCCTTATGTCTGGTTTGTGTCTATGTCAGAGCAAACAATCTCTGAACATGTCTAAACCATTCCTATACCCCTACTGGGTTGTTTATAGTTATATGTTTTACATGTCCCCACTCCCACTGCTCCTTGTTTGTTGTATTTGAACCTGTGTGATTCTGTGTGTGCACTTTTAATGTTATTATAGACTGTTACTTATCACTCCCTTTTCCAAACAGTTTTATCAAGCAAACTCTCTGGTTTATGAAAATTTTCAAATAAATCTCTTTCAAAACTCTTCCTTTTCTTTTCAACATCACTTCTGGCACTCCACACTATTCCTAGAAACTTAGGCTCCACCCCCTCGGTGTGAGCAGTGCTTAGGGAAACTCTTGAGTTCCCTCTGAACTTTGACACACTGAGGCTGGTATTTCCACACTACACATGACTAAAATCTTGGCAATTATGTCTGGGTGCGAGCATTGGATAGGGACCCACGAGGGCCTTAGGGAACTTTGACGCACCCGGACTATGAAGGCTGTGAAACTCGAAAGGATTGAGGTTGGAAGATATGGGCCTGATTGAAGGCTCCCTATAGAAGTAGTTTCTTATTTTCCTTTCAGTAATGTAATTTATTATCCTTGGTTCGTAATAATCTGTAAATAAATACTTGGGGCTGGATAGTGAATATGGGAGGGGATTATGCATGCTTAATATAGTTACGGGTAGAAATCATGATTATAGGATTTACTTACCTATGTGTGCAATAGTATCATGTTAAGGACATGCATGCCATGCATTAGAAACCATATTTAGGTTGTTTACTTCAGCATCTCTGCATTTTCATCTAGAAATCATGCTTTAGGTTTCATAATCGATGTGTGTGTTAGATACCATGCCTCTAGGATTTTGTTTCCCACCACATGTCTTTTAAAAAAAATCAAGGTTAAAGACCTGCATTCCACTGATTTTTGTAAAACGAATAATCAGTATACATATTCGGACGCATAGGCAAACCTTAGGCCTAATGCTTATTAAAACCAAAATCAACTGTTTTATGTATTGCCTGTATTAAAACATGGTCGTCAAAACCAATCACCGTTTTCTGAAATCCTTAGAACTATGTGCATTGGTAAAAAGAGTTTGACACATAAGCAGGTTCTTGACAACTCAGCTTGCTACGTAGACTATGGAAAACGCAACAGATGGACTTACTTCTGTAAACAGGCATGGGGCAAAGAGGTACGGTCAGTAAACCCACGAGTTCATCACCCACGGGAAACTTAAACGACAAAGAAGAGATACGGTAACAATCAACCCAGACGAAATCACGGCCATATTCGAGAGTCAACAGTCAATGACTTATACGTTATGAAACTCCTATACAACAGTTTTGGTTATCCTTTGTAACACTTCATTAATATAATAATTAGCCATTAAATGAGCAATCATGACAGGAACCAAACTTTATAATAGGAAACCCCTATATAAGGGAAAGGAATGTAACCCATAAGATCATCTGAATTCTCGGATATAATGTACTTTACTTTTTGTACTCTACAATATTGTCTACTACTCGAGTTTTCTTTATTTTCTATTAATTTCTTGATTATTAGTAACCCGTGTTCATCCTAAAATAGGTTTGGTCAAGGAATCTAATTCTTTGGTTAAACAAATTGGTTCCGTTACCGGGAATCTGATAATCATAGTCTATTTCCCAATCGATATCCTTTAAACTATGTCGAACAATAACAACGATGACAACAATGTCAACAACACTGACAACAACACCCAGCAGGAGAGTGAAACCCAGTTCCAACTCCTCGAGGAACCCCACGTGGTTCTAGGAAGACATCTCCAGAAAGAACCACCAATCGTCATAACAATAATGAGCAAATGATGGATCAAGATCGGATAAAGCAAATGATTTTTGAATATGCGGGGCAAGCTTTGCAAGAGTTTGCAAGAGGATTACCACCAACACCAACACTTCCTTTAAACAATACAATCATAGCAGAAAATCCTCAATCTGGGTTAATAAACCCGGCCAGGGGTGACACTCCGAATGAATCTCTTGAAACGAGACCAGGTATGACTAATAACTCTGAGTTACAAAATTAATTGTTAACTATTCAGAAATATATGAAAGAACAAAATGATCGCATCGAGAAAATCCCGGGTGTTCCGCCGATTATCAAAGGCATCGATGTAACTTAAACGATAAAATCTTAGAAGCCACGAGGCGACTCAAGGAAAGCCTAAGAGAATTCCCAGCTACGACGTGGAACGATGTGTACAACAGGTATAGTACCAAACTCAGAATTGAAGAAGATATTATTGCTCGTTCAAAAGGTGAAGAATATTACAAATCCAGACGACCAGAACCTGAAAAAAGGTCAGGTAAAAATAGGTACGATCCTTACTTGGGACCTTCGGAATTTGACACACGTCCTAGGTTCGAAAACATAAGACCCTCGGGAAGAGATATAGGCTCATCCTCATCTAGATCCAAGAGAGATCAAGATGAATGGTCCAGAGGTAATATCCGAATTGGGGACCATAGCTTTAATGTAAGAAGTTCTGAACTTGTCTCAATATTGAGAAATATGGGAGACAAAGTTAAATGGCTCAAAGAAATGCGGTCTAATCCAAACAGGAGAAACCCAGATCAGTGGTGTGAATTCTATAATGATCATGGGCATAGAACTGCCGATTGCAGGTTCTTACAAGGTGAAATAGAAAACTTATTAAAACAGGGCTATTTAACAGAGTTGTTTAGTGATAAAGGTAAACAGGCATACATGAAGAACATGCAGGAGCTCCCAAAGCCTCCTTCTCCAAAACGAACTGTCAACGTGATACATGGAGGAGAAGAAGTAAATGGCATAGTTTGCCAGTTAGCATAAAAAACCACAAGTACTTATGGAAAGCGGGTTCCAGAAGAAGCAAATGGAGATCAAATAACCTTTGATGATGCAAAGTTTGGTGGACTGATGCTTCTGCATAATGATGCACTGGTAATATCTTTAATTATTCATGACACTAACGTTAAAAGAGTATTGATTGATCCAGGCAGTTCAGTCAATATTATTTTGATAAAAGTCGTGGAACAAATGCTAGTGGAAAATCAAATGATCCCAAAGGCACGAGAAATATCTGGGTTCGATAATTCTATAGAAGCAAATGGAGATCAAATAACCTTTGATGATGCAAAGTTTGGTGGACTGATGCTTCTGCATAAAGATGCACTGGTAATATCTTTAATTATTCATGACACTAACGTTAAAAGAGTATTGATTGATCCAGGTAGTTCAGTCAATATTATTTTGATAAAAGTCGTGGAAGAAATGCTAGTGGAAAATCAAATGATCCCAAAGGCACGAGCAATATCTGGGTTCGATAATTCTACAGTGATAATTAAAGGAGAGATTGAACTTAATACTTACGCCGAAGGAGTAGTCCGAAGCACAAAATTTCAAGTCATTAATTCGGAGATGGCTTACAATGTCATTTTGGGAAGGCCATGGATTCATGATATGAAAGCGGTCCCATCAACCCAACATCAGGTAATAAAATTCCTATCTGAATGGGGAGTAAGACAAATTAGAGGCGATCAACAAGCTTCCAGAAATATAAATTCAATAGCACTTCACAACAAAAGAGATACGAGAGATGTTGAAGTCTTCCAAACGGAGGCCAATAGCCAAACATGTATGAAAATCTTTGATCAATCATGTACAAAGGTAAATGATATTCAAACAGGTACAGGAGAAGACGCCAGTAAAGCAAATCCTATTATTATTGAAAATATGCTGGATAACACAGATTCTGGACCAGACTTCATCCGTGAACCAGAAGAAAACGAGCATATTAAAACAATAGTGGAAGAACTCGAGGTTGTTCTGTTATCTGAACAAGAGCCCGAGAAAAAGTTGTATGTTGGCACGAGACTGCTGGAGAGGTTAACCCCCCAACAAAAAGGTACGTTAATTGATTATTTAAAATCTAATGCAGATTGTTTTGCATGGTCTCATTCAGATATGACAGGTATCCCATCAGAAGTGATAACCCATAAACTGAATGAAGATCCATGGTTCGTACCTGTTAAACAGAATACAAGAGAGCAGGGAATGTTCAAGAATCAAGTAATCGACGATGAAGTCCAGAAAATTTTGAACATAGGTTCCATACGAGAGGTAAAGTATCCTAACTGGTTAGCTAACACAGTGGTGGTACCTAAAAAGAATGGCAAATGGAGGGTGTGTGTAGATTATACTGACTTAAATAAAGCATGCCCCAAAGATTCATTTACTTTGCCACATATAGATCAGAAGATCGATGCAACCGCGGGTCACGAACTATTAAGTTTTTTAGACGCATACTTCGGTTATAACGAGATTAAAATGAATCCCTTAGATGAGGAAAAAACCTCCTTTATTACTAACAAGGGGACTTATTGTTACAAAGTCATGCCTTTTGGCTTAAAGAATGCAGGGGCCACTTACCAAAGGTTAGTCACTAAAATGTTCCAAGAGCATTTAGGAAAGACAATGGAAGTCTATATTGACGATATGCTTGTAAAATCGGCACAAGCAGGAGATCATCTCATGCATCTCTCTATTACTTTTGATATTTTACGCAGGTATAATATGAAACTCAACCCGGAAATGTGCTTTCGGAGTGCAATTAGGTACGTTTCTGGGATTCCTTGTATCTAATAGAGGAATTGAAAATTCAGCTCAAATAAAAGCTATAGAGGAAATACCCGAGGTCTTAAAGAATAAAAAAGAAGTTCAAAGATTGACAGGAAAAATAGCAGCTTTAGGAAGATTTATTTCTAGGTCTTCCGAAAAAAGCTTTAAATTCTTTTCAGTTTTCAAGAAGAAAAATCAGTTCGAATGGACTGAAGAATGCCAGCAGGCCGTCAAAGATTTGAAGATCTACTTATCAAAGCCACCGCTGCTATCAAAGCCAAAAGAAGGAGAAAGATTGTACATCTACATGGCAATTTTAGAAATTGCCGTAAGTGCAGTGCTGGTAAGAGAAGAGAAAGGTAAACAGTCACCTATTTATTACGTAAGTAAGACTTTATTAGATGTTGAAACTAAATGTCCACATCTAGAAAAATTAGTTTTAGCTTTAATAATGGCGTCAAGAAAATTACGTCCTTATTTTCAGTGTCATCCGATCACTGTCGTGACTTCCTATCCCTTAAGAAACATTTTGCATAAACAAGAATTGTCAGGAATATTAGCCAAATGGTCCATAGAGTTAAGTGAACATGATATAATGTATCAGCCTAGAACGGCAATTAAATCACAGATACTAGTTGATTTTGTAGCTGATTTTAGCAACAATATTACTCCCGAAGTAGAAGAAGAGCTACGACTCTTCAACGGTGTCAATCTAGGTCAGTGGACCCTATTTATAGATGGCTCTTCTAACATAAAAGGGGCCGGATTAGGCATCATACTAATATAACCCACGGGTGAAAAGATACGACAAACTATTAAATGTTATCCAATAACTAATAATGAAGCAGAGTACGAGGATGTTATTGTAGGGTAAGAACTGGCACGGGAGCTATCCATCGAACAAATCGTGATCAACAGTGATTCCCAATTAGTGGTAAACCAGATGCAGGGGACTTACGTCGCTCGAGAGACTCGAATGCAACAATATTTAGAAAATGCACGAGAACTTGTAAGGCATTTCAAATCGTGGAAGATGATACAAATACCCAGAGAGGAAAATGCAGAAGCAGATGCATTAGCAAACCTCGCGTCAGTTACATAAGTAACCAATAAAGACAACACCATTGTTGTCCATCTCTTCCATTCAATGATTGACCAAGATAGAAATGAGGCATCTTTCAATAATTTAACTTGGGATTGGAGAAACGAAATCCTCAATTTTTTGCAGAATGGTACCGTGCCTGAAGACAAAAAAGCATCTCAAGTGCTTCGCGCAACGCAGCGAGATGTTGTCTAGTCCACAACACATTGTATTGCAAAATGTTCAGAGGACCCCTAGCTAAATGCCTCGGACCTAATCAAACGGAGTTTGTGATAAAAGAAGTCCACGAAAGACACCTTGGAAATCATGCATGAGCAAGATCCTTGGTAAAAACCTTGATCAGAGCCGGGTACTATTGGCCTAAGATGGAAGAAGATGCGGAGAATTTCATTTCAAAATGCGACAGGTGTCAATGGTTCGCAAATAACATGCATAGACCAGCGGAACTATTGTATTCTGTCATATCAACATGGCCCTTCATGAGATGGGGAATGGATATAGTAGGGCCTCTTCCCCCAGCTAAAGGACAGGTACAATTCCTACTCGTACTTACTGACTATTTCACAAAATGGATAGAAGCAGAAGCGTTCAAACAAGTGCCGGAAAAGGAGGTCAAAAGCTTCTTATGGAGAAATATAATATGCCGTTTTGGGATTCCAAAGGAGATCGTGTGTGATAATGTCCCACAATTTATAGGCTCTCAAATCACAGAATTCTTTGAGAGTTGGAAAATTAAACGGATTGCCTCCACGCCGTATCACCCCGTAGCTAACGGACAAGCTGAATCTACGAACAAAATCATCATCAACAATATAAAGAAGCAGTTAGATAAATCCAAAGGCAATTGGCCCGATGAATTACCAGCAATATTATGGGCATACATAACTACATCAAAAATAGCTACGAGAGAAACCCCTTTTGCACTTGTTTATGGATCGGAGGCATTAATACCCATGGAAATCGGCGAACCAAGCTTGAGATTTGAAACAGCTACAGAAGCAACAAATGACACCGAACTCCAGACCAATCTGAACTTGCTCGAACCACGAAGGGAAGCAGCTTTAATATGGATGGCAGCTAAAAAACAAAACTTAGAGCGATATTACAACCGTAAAGCTCATCTAAGATATTTTAAGATTGGGTACTTCGTACTTAAGAAGGTCTTCCAATAAACAAAAGAGGCAGGAGCTGACAAGTTAAATCCCAACTGGGAAGGACCTTATAAGGTTCGAGGCATAGCTGGGAAAGGTGCGTATGAGTTGGAAGCCATGGACGACAGGATTCTACCAACGAGCTGGAACGCCATCCACCTGAAGAATTACTACTTCTAAGGAAAAGAAGCACCCCCGGTCAGGTATCTCATCTTCAATTTTATCTTTGAATATATAAATTTTACTAACTTTTTTAGATGATAGGCAAAAAGCTAACCCATCACCAGATGATGGCATTAGACCTGCAAAGACGCGAGGAAATAACACAATTCCCGGTCTAGAATTACACTATCTGATGGATATTTTAAAGGGTTAAGTAGCCATTATCTAAAAAAGTATGTACCTTCGAGTCCGGAATGTTTTCCTTTTTCAGGGAAAGGACCACAAAGAAGGAATAAACAAGTGCTCCAGATCTCATTCTTCAAAGCTCAAACACTTGGGGGACTATACAGTATGGAAGGCCAAGATGAAGCAAAAATAGCACCAGAAGTCAAAAGCTCGAGCCTAAAAGAACCATTTACCCAACAAGTCAAGTGATACGAGCAAAACTGAAAAAACTGAAGACTCCAGCACAAAAAATTACAAAGCGTATCCTAATAAAAATTCGAACCATGATAAGGTTAAAAGGAAAAGTAACAGCTACGACGAAGAAATGTACATCTCGCACTTATACAAAAACTGTTGCGACAAAAGGGGGGTAACCAAATCTTCATTCTTCAGAAGGAGGAGAGTTGACTTCTTCAGGAGGAACGACAGCTACTTGAGGATAACGGGCTTCATCAGATGGAGAAAGTTCAAGACCTTGCTGGGTCTTCTCCATAGCCTCTTTGGATTTAGCAATTTCAGCATCAAGGTCGAAACCCTCTTGGCCCATCTCCATTAACGTATCATGGCGAGCATTTATATACGCCCAACTCACATCAACAACAGTCGCCTCTTCAAGGTCACTGTAATCTCTTGACCACGCCTGGATTTCGAGCTTCAAACTATCTTTCTCAGCTTCGGCGGCTTCAAGAGCAACCCTCAAGGGTACAACTAACTCCTCCAAAGTTCGAACTTTGACCAAAGCTTCACGAAGTTCCTCTTGAGTATGAGAGAGAGTCTGTACAAGCTCACCGGAGTATTCCTCCTTCTTCCCCAACATGTGCTTCAAATTCCTGACCTCCTCCGTGGCTTTCGACAACTACTCAGCAAACGAGGATTCAAGAATGTTTTTGTTCTTATTAGCTTGGCTGGAAGAAGCTTTTTCTACGGACAACTCCGTTGCAGCAATCTTCAACTGCTCCTTTAAGGTATGTCTTTCCTCCTCTAGAGCATCCATATCCATCCTTAAGCCATCCTACTGTGCCTTCTTGTCGTCAAAATCAACTTGAAGCTCCCGCAGCTCTTTCAACTCGTTCTCTGAATTTGAAATTCTGTTCATAATCTCAAAGCCAATCAGATGCATCTGCAAAAAAGTTAGACGGTTAAATATATTAAAAATGTATAAGCATAGAAAATCATACAAATGTAAGATTAAGCTACGCCATACTTTCAAAGAAGTGTGCACTACTTCATTGGCCCACGTGAGAGTTGAATGGCTGGCAAGTTTGGCTTTTTTTTCAGAGTCGATCAGAAGAGACTCCCTCCGGCAGGAACCTCAATCACAACCCTCCGCATCTCCCTGCTGGAAGACCCTACTTCCATAGGAGAAGGCATGGAAGCATGAATGGAGGGAGCATCAATGGGAATAGATGAAGCCAAGGGATCCACAGGCACAACAACAGGCACAGATGAATGAGGAATTGAGGAAAAAGTAGATACGGGTGGAGAAGTGGCAGGAACTGTAGTAGCAAGGGGAGCAGGAACAACAAAGTTGTGAGGAACCGAAGGAATTTCCACTGTTGAAGAATTGGGAAAGATAGTTGCTAGGGGAACATCATCAGAAGCAAGGTCAAAACCTTCATGAAATAGATACTCGACGGAATCTCAAACCGGGGACTGAGAGTCATCTCTAGAAGAAGAGGGTCTAACTGCCAACACGGAAGGAAGAGACTTGGGTGTAGATTCATCATCTGAAATCACCCTCCTCCTTCCCGACCGGTGCACCAAAACACCCTCTCTCTCTTCTTCCTCTTCTCCAGAACGGGGGTCATTAACTTTCCTCTTCGAGGAAGAGAAAATGGCAAGAATATCTTGAGCATGGGACAAAGACATCTTCGGGAGCGACGAACCAGACACCCCACGGGCAGAAAACCTTATCAAAAAGGGAAAAGTCACGCGAGAATAAAAAATGAACTCAGGTAAGGAAGGAAGTAAGAAAAACCCCGCTTACCATGGGTCTTTACAATCCAACGATACTTCGTAGCGAAGTATTTCCAAGACCTTTCTTCAATAGGAGCGGCATACAATATTTTTTCTACCCAGTCACGAATATCGGAGACATTCTCAACAGTACATGATTGCTGAAGAAGAAAAGAAAAATAGATGCGACATCAGAAATACAATTCAAAATCTAATAAAGAAAACAGACGCGAACCAACAAAACACTCACGTGCACGGTTCCACTTCTCAGGGAAGGGAAGATTTCTTTCACCCACTAAACTAGTAGTGGAGACAGCAACGTACCGAAGGTACCAACGTCTATCTTTATCATCACCAGGGGTTACTAAAACTCTTTTACTCCGAGAAGCCAGAGTAAAAACCCCTTGATGAAACAAGACAGGAGAATATAAATGAATAAGATGATAGAAGGTGAAGGGACAAAAATCTAAAGAAGCCAAAACTCTCAAAAACGCGACTACTCACCAAACCAACGGACCAACTTTTCCTAGACAGATATTGAAAAAGCGATAGAATTCTATGATGACAGGGTCAATGGGAGGCCTAAATCCCAATATGAAAGGGTAAGTATAAACAAAAGAATAACTAGTCTTGTAAGACGTAATCCTTTGGTTGCTATTCGGTACAAGAATAGAAACATCAAACCCCCAGGAACACTCCCTACGAACGAGAGGAATATGACCCTCAGTGATAATCGTCGCATACTTCTCTACACTTTCTAAGAAGTAGACTGTTCAGCAAGGACTGAGTTCTCCCTAGTGAAGACGAACTCGGTAGGAATAATCTCGTTGACCTTGGGTTCACAGAGATCATCTTTACCTTTGGAAGCAGAATGAGAAGACCTAGCCCTAGGAGAAAGCAAAGACCTAGCAGAAGGAAAAGAAACTCGTGGGGAAGAAGAACCTCTAGTAGAAGCAGATCCCAAACTTCTCAACCGACCTCCCCTCCGGCTCCTAGTCGGAGCAGAAGAAGACGCTAAGTTCTCTACATCTATGATCTTTTTGGGTCGTTTTGATGAAGACATACTTACAGAGGCAAAGAAAAATTCTTTACAAAGGAAAGAACAAGTTAGAAGATGTTTCGTGAAAGTAAAGAAAAGAAGAAAAGCATTTATACACAGAGACAACCTTAAAAACATGGGAAAATAATGATGGAAAGTCATAATCAAAGATGTCATTTCGGGACTGACGCAGCCGAAAAAAGCCCTAAAAGGCGTCGGGTCATTGCAGAACCTATAACAAAAGGACACGTGGAAGAAGCATTAAATGGAAGCGATAAACGACGCCTGAGTTCCTAACGAGTACAATGTTTCGGAACAACGCGACGGCAAAATATTCCCACCATAAATACAAATCCACTTACCATATATTAATCGACAAATATATGGTAAGTGTGGGGACTATCTGTATTGGTAAAAAGGGTTTGACACGTAAGCAGGTTCTTGACAACTCAGCTTGCTACGTAGACTATGGAAAACGCAACAAATGGACTTATTTCTGTAAATAGGCACGGGGAAAAGAGGTACGGTCAGTAAACCCACGAGGTCATCACCCACGGGAAACTTAAACGGCAAAGAAGAGATACGGTCACAATGAATCCAGACGAAATTAAGGCCATATTCAAGAGTCAACAGTCAATGACTTATACGTTACGAAACTCCTATACAATAGTTTCAGTTATCCTTTGTAATGCTTCATTAATGTAATAATTAGCCATTAAATGAGCAATCATGACAGGAACCAATTTATCGAGGGATTTTATGCGAGAACTTTGGGGTAAGGACTTATAACTTGTTTTTGGTTGTATTTCATTAATCTATAGTTGTTTCCTCAATTTAATTTTGGATTTGGATTGAAAAGTTGGGAAAATGGGGGGGGGGGGGGGGGGGGGGGAGTTCCCCAACCGAATTTCTGAGATTTGATTGGGATTTAGACATCGGATTTGAATAATTTTGGTACTAGTGATATCGTGAGTGAATGAGTGTTCAAATTTGGTAACTTTTACCCGATTCCGAGACGTGGGCCCGGGGAGGCTTTTGAGGCGAATTTCAAATTTCTTGCTTTAGCTTTGATTTCAGTAGCGAGATTAGTTCCTTGTAGTTGTATTCATGTTATGTAATTGATTTTGGATAGATTTGGGCCATTCGGAGTTGGAGTTTTGTGGAAAGAGCATTGTTTCAGATTGATTTGAGCTTGGTTCGAGGTAAGTGGCTTGCCTAACCTTTTGTGGGGGAAACTCCCCTTAGGATTGGTACTGTTTTTGATATATGAGAGACATGCACATGAGGTGACGAGTACATACACGGACTAATTATTGTAAAAGCCTGATTTCTACTAAGTAATAACCTGTTTTCCTTCTTATTTGAGTCTTATCAGCATGTGTAGTACCCTGCTAGACTAGTATAGCATGCCTACTTTCCTTAACTATTTACCCGAACTACGTGCAACATGTTTTGTGAATTTACCTGTTTTTCCTTAACCTGTACTTAGGCTGAATTGTAGGATTCCGTGTTGTAATTATTGAACTCTATTATTTTGGCTGCATATTTACTTTGGCACTACAAAACGGTATTCTAGGAGAACCCCTGCTCTATATATTTACTTTGGGACTATGGAACGGTATTCCGAGAGATCTCCCTGTCTTGCATATTTACTTTGGGACTATGGAAAGGTATTCCGGGAGATCCCCCTACACATTTACGTTTGGGACTACGATATGGTATCCTGCAGATCCCCTGCATTTCTGTGCACTGAGGTATTATCGTTCTATGATTTCTTTCTTGTTCAATTTAAGTCTTTATTTTGCTGCGATATTTCATTCTTGCCTTGCTTTATTACTTATATACTAGTAGGGCCCCGACCTAACCTCATTTCTAGTCAACCAAGGTTAGGCTTGGCACTTAATGGGTACCATTGTGGTGTACTCACACCCTTTCCACAGGTTCTTCTTATCAGCCCCATTCATAGTTGCATTCGCTGCTGCCGGAGGCTTCAAGGTACATCTACCTGCGCTCGCAGATCCTCGGAGTCCCCCTCCATCCCTTTATGTTCAGTTTTCTCTCTTTTCTATAGACAATGATGTATAGTACGACTCATAGAAGCTTGTGACTTTTGGTGTTCCTGGTTTTGGGAAGTGTTATGTATATGTTGCGAGTTGATAATTTTATATGCCAAGCAACATTCAATTGCTTATTTAGATTATTGTTACTGTTAGTTATTAGTGTTCATGTTTTCATTTCATCTCAACAAAGTGTTAGGCTTACCTAGTCGTAGAGACTAGGTGCCGTCATAACAATTCACTAAGGGAGAATCAAGGCCGTGACAAGTTGGTATCAGAGCTCTAGGTTCATAGGTGTCGTGAGTCACAAGCCGGTTTATTAGAGTCTCGCGGATCGGTAAGGAGTCATATGTACTTATCTTTGGGAGGCTATGGAACTGCTAGAAATAATATACTTCTTTTGATTTCTTGTCGTGCGAGTTATTGGCACCAAAATTCTAAAATTCTATATTTTATTCTTTCTCACAGATGGTGAGAACCAGTACCGGGAGATCTGACGATCAGGCACCCGCACCCCCTATGAGATTCGCTAGAGGTCGGGGCTGAGGTAGATGAAGACTACACGGTGCAGCCAGAGCACCCGCGCGAGCTGCGACCGAGAAGCCCCCAACAACTCCAACTGGAGGGCAGGCACCAGAGGTTCCCATTGCTGTACCAGCCCTCCAGGAGACTCTAGCCCAATTCATGAGCATGTTAATTACCTTATCTTAGGTTGGATTGATCCCACAAGATCTCTCCACATCTCAGGCCGGGGAAGGGCACAAACTCTCGCAGCCCGTACTCTTGAGAAGAGGGCCCATGTTGATTAGGCCCCATATTTTATTCATATGCCACCGGTAGCTCTAGTTCAGCATGAGACTAAGGCATCTACTTCTGAGGTAGAGCAACTTAGACTTAAGAGGTACAAAAAGTACCACCCACCTACCTTCTACAAATTAGCTTTAGAGGATGCTCAGGTTTTTCTAGAAGAGTGTCATCGTATTCTCCGCACTATGAGCGTAGCAGAGACGAGTGTGGTTTCTTCTAGCCTTTTCCATCTTAGAGGAGCAGCCTATCAGCGGTGGCATGGTTATGAGCTAAGTAGTCCGGATGAGGCAGCCTCATTGGACTCAGTTCTCAGGTATGTTTTTTCAGGAGTATGTCCCTTAGAGCCTTAGGGATGCTTGGCATGTGGAGTTTGAGCAGCTGCGCCAGGGTTCTATGATTGTGTCAGAGTATGTAGTTCATTTCAGCGAGTTGGCTCGACATGCACCGACCTTGGTCGCCACGGTTCGGGAGAGGGTCTGTCACTTTATTGAGGGGCTCAACCCCAACATTAGATTCAGTATGGCCAAGGAGTTGGAGATGGACATCTCTTATCAACAAGTTGTGAGTATCGCCAGGAAATTGGAGGGCATGCTTTCCCGGGACAGAGAGGGGAGAGAGGCAAAGAGGTATCGAGAGACTGGTTATTATTCTGGAGCTCGTGCCTCAACAGCTCGCCATGGTAAGGGTTATATGAGTCTCCCCGTTTATTCAGCTCTTCTAGCAACCGACGATTTTCTAGTCTCTTCTAGGCCTCAGGAGCCTTATTATGCACCGCCAGTATCCAGCGTGCCTCCAGCTCGAGGTGCTATTAACGGCCGGTCCAACAGACCTAGCCCGAGCTAGTCACAACAACCGCATCTTCCAAAGGTTTTTTTTGAGTGTGGTAATGCTCGCCATAGGGTGAGGTATTGCCCCAAACTTAGGAGGGGTGCACCTTCACGGACTTCTCAGCCACCACGTGCTCCACCAGGTCCTCCGGCCATGCTTCCAGCACTAGCTGCCGCCCCACCTGCTCAGCCAACTCGAGGTGGAGGTCGGGGAGGTCGAGGTCGACCTAGAGGGGGAGGCCAAGCTTGGTATTATGCTCTTCTGTCTCGTTCATAGGCAGTTGCTTCCGACTCTGTCATCACAGGTATTGTTTCAGTCTATCATAGAGATGCATCAGTATTTGACCTAGGCTATACGTATTCATACGTGTCCTCTTATTTTGCTACCATATTTGGGCGTATCTCGGGATTCTTTGAGTTCCCATGTTTATGTATCTATTCCTGTGGGAGATTCTCTTGTTGTGGACCGCGTATATCAGTTGTGTTTGATTGCTCTTAGTGGTTTTGAGACCAGAGTTGATTTATTATTGCTCAACATGGTAGATTTTGATGTTATCTTAGGCATGGACTGGTTGTCATCCCATTATGCTATTCTTTATTGTCACGCTAAGACCATGACGCTGGCTATGCCAGACTTACCATGATTAGAGTGGAGGGGTACCTTATAGTATTCACCCCGTAGAGTTATTTTATTTCTTAAGTCTCAATGAATGGTTGAGAAGGGGTGTGACGCGTATCTAGCTTATGTGAGAGATGTCAGTATTGATACCCCTACAGTTGAGTCAGTTCCAGTAGTGAGGGATTTTCCATATGGGTTTCCAGCTAATCTTTCGGGCATGCCACCTGAGAGAGATATTGATTTTGGCATTGATTTGTTGCTGGGCACTCAACCCATCTCTGTTCCTCCATAACGTATGGCTCCTCCTAATTTGAAGGAGTTGAAGGAGTAGTTGCTTGATATGGGCTTCATTCGGTCCAGTGTATCACCTTGGGGCGCTCTGGTATTGTTTGTGAAGAAAAAATATGGTTCTATGCGTATGCCTATTGATTATTTCCAGCTGAACAACGTTACAATGTAGAACAAGTATCCATTGCCTCGCATTGATGACTTATTTGATCAATTACAGGGTGCCAGGGTGTTTCCAAGATTGACCTACGTTCAGGCTATCATCACTTGAAGATTCGGGAGCCAGATATCCGAAGACTGCCTTCAGGACCCGATATGGTCACTTTGTGTTTCTTGTCATGTCATTCGGGTTGACCAATGCCCCAGCAGCCTTTATGCATTTGATGCACAGTATGTTTCGGTCGTATCTTGACTCCTTCGTCATTGTATTCATTGATGACATTCTAGTATACTCCTGAACTTGGGAGGATCTTGAACATCACATGAGGACTGTGCTTGAGACTTTGAGGGAAAAGAAGTTGTATGCAAAGTTTTCTAAGTGTAAATTTTTGGTAGACTCAGTGGCATTTTTGGTTCATGTGGTATCGAGTTAATGATCAAGGTGGATCCGAAGAAGATGGAAGTAGTTCAGAGTTGTCCTAGACCGTCATAAGCCACATAGATCCACAGTTTTCTTGGTTTGGCGGGGTATTACCATCATTTTGTAAATGGATTATCATCTATTGCAACGCCTATGACCAATCTGACTTAGAAGGGTGCCCCGTTCAAGTGGATAGATGAGTGTGAGCAGAGCTTTCAGAAGCTCAATATAGCTTTGACTACAACCCCAGTATTGGTATTGCCTACATGTTCAGGGTCTTACACCGTGTATTATGATGCGGCGAGGATTGGTCTTGGCGCAATGTTGATGCAGGATGATAGAGTGATTTCCTATGAATCCATACGGCTAAAGGTACACGAGAAGAACTATCATGTCCACGATCTTGAGTTAGCACCTATTGTTCACGCCCTGAAGATTTGGCGGCACTATTTGTACGATGTGCCTTGTGAGATCTACACCGATCATTGGATTTTGCAGCATCTTTTCAAGCAAAAGGATCTTAACTTGCGTCAGCAGAGGTGGTTGGAGCTTCATACAGACTATGATATCACCATTTTGTACCACCTGGGGAAGGCCAACGTGGTGGCCGATCCTTTGAGTCACCGGGTGGAGAGTTTGGGGAGTTTAGCATATCTTCCAGTAGAAGAGAGACCCTTGGCATTGGATGTTCAGGACTTAGCTGGCCAGCCTGTCAGATTGGATATTTCAGAGCCGAGTCGGGTATTGACTTGTGTGGTCTCTAGGTCTTCCCTTTATGATCGTACCAGGGAGCGTCAGTATGATGACCCCCATCTGCTCGTTCTTCAGTACATTGTTCGGCGAGGTGATGCTAGAGATGTAGTTATTGGTGATGATGGCCTGTTGAGGATGCAGGGCCGGATATGTGTGCCCTATGTGGATGGGCTTCGGGAGTTGATTCTTGAGGAGGCCACAACTTACGGTATTCCATCTATCCGGGGTGCCTCGAAGATGTACCGGGATTTTAGACAGCACTATTGGTGGAGTAGGATGAAGAAGGATGTAGTTGGATTTGTGGCTCGGTGTCTCAACTGTTAGCAGGTTAAGTATGAGCATCAGAAACCATGTGGCTTGCTTCAGAGGTTAGAGATCCAAGAGTGTAGGTGGGATCAGATCACCATGGATTTCGTAGTTGGGCTCCCACAGACTTCGAAAAAGTTCGATGTTATTTGGTTGATTCTGGATCAGCTGACTAAGTCCGTGCACTTCATTCCAGTTGGTACTACTTACTCTTCAGAGCGGTTGGCCGAGATTTACATTCGAGAGATTGTTCGCCTTCATGGTGTCCCAATTTCCATCATTTCAGATAGAGGGATATAGTTTACATTGCAGTTTTGGAGGGCCGTGCAGTGAGAGTTGGGTGCTCAGGTTGAGTTGAGCACATCCTTTCACCCTCAGACGGACGGACAATCCGAGCGCACTATCCAGATATTGGATGACATGTTACATGTTTGTGTCATTGATTTTGGGGGTTCATGGGACCAGTTTCTGCCGCTCACAGAGTTTGCATATAACAACAGTTATCAATTGAGCATTCAGATGGATCCATATGAGGCCTTATATAGGAGGCAATTTAGATCTCCAGTTGGATGGTTTGAGCCGAGTGAGGCTAGGATTTTGGGTACAAACTTGGTCCAAGATGCATTACACAGGGTGAAATTTATTTAGGAGCGACTTTGCATGGTGCAGTCTAAGTAGAAGAGCTATGCGGACATGAAGGTCTGTGATGTGTCTTTCGTGGTCGGGTAGAAGATTCTGCTGAAGGTATCACCCATGAAGGGTGTTATGAGGTTCAGGAAGATGGGCAAGTTGAGCCCCCGATTCATTGGGACTTTTGAGGTACTTCAGTGGATAGGGGAGGTGGCTTACAAGCTTGCTTTACCATCTAGCTTGTCGAGTGTGCATCTGGTATTTCATGTTTCTATGCTCCAGAAGTATGTCAGTGATCCGTCCCATGTTTTGGATTTCAGCACGTTTCATTTGGATGGTGATAAGACATGATGTGGAGCTGGTGGCCATTTTGGAGCGGCAAGTGTGTAAGTTGAGGTCAAAGAACATTGCTTCAGTAAAGGCTCAGTGGAGGGGTCAGTCGGTCGAGGAGGCGACTTGGGAGACCGAGCGGGATATGCACAACCGTTATCCTCATCTTTTCACAACATTAGCTATGTTTCTATACTCGTTCGAGGACGAACGATTGTTTTAAGAGGGGGAGGATATCATGACCCGGACGGTCGTCTTGATAGTTATAGCCCCGATCCCCTATTAACTACTTTCCTAGTTTCTTTTTCCGCTATTGTGTCTTGCCGGGAGATTTCAATTTGGTTTTTGGAAGTGTTTGGGATGCTTAGTCCCTTAACGAGAGCTTAAGCCTTAGGATTTGGACCGTAGTCGGAACTGTGTGAAGATGACTCTTGAATGGAGTTCCATCGATTTCGTTAGCTCCGGTAGGTGATTTTTGACTTAGGGACATGTCTGGATTGTGTTTTGGAAGTCTTTAGCTCATTTAGGCTTTAAATGGCGAAAGCCGAAGTTTTAGAGATTTTGGACGACAGTGGAATTTTTGATATCGGGATCGGATTTCGATTCTGGAAGTTGGAATAGGTCCGTAGGGTTGAATGTGACTTGTGTGCAAAATTTGGGGTCAATCGGACATGGTGTGATAGGTTTCGGCATCCGTTGTCAAATTTGGAAATTTCAAGTTCTTTAAGTTTGAATCGGAGAATGATTCGTGATTTTAGCATTGCTTGAGGTTGTTTGAGGGCTCGACTAAGTTCTTATGGTATTTTAGGATTGGTTGGTATGTTTGGTTGATGTCCCGAGGCCTCGCGTGAGTTTCAAGAGCTTAACGGATGGAAAAGTGGACTTGTGCTTATTCTGAAGTTGCTGGTTCTGGTGTTTTCGCATCTGCGGTGGGAATTCTGCAGGTGCGTCCCATCAGAAGCGAGAAATAGGTCGCATGTTCGCATTTAGTCTTGGGAGCCAGTGGTCGCAGATGCGATGCATAAGCCGCAGGAGCGGAGCCGCATTTGCGGAAGGGTGATAGGAGAAGCGGATTGGGGAGGAAGCCATGTAGGGGTGTTCATGGTTCGGTTTGGGTCGATTTTTCCCAAAAAAGAAACCAAACCAAGTAAGTCGGTTTTCAAATATTGGAACCAATCCAAACCAATTAAGTCAGTTTTTTATCGATTCGATTTTTTTCGGCTTTTCGGTTGTTTATTGGTTTTTTTCTTAAGTATAGGACATACACTACCAAACGCATATTCCGGCGACTACATATTCAATATAACACTATCAAATCAATTGTTCTTTGAGAAATTTATCATTTACCAAGATATATTCATGATAATTGAATAAAACAGTGATGAACAATTTAAGTACTCAATTAAAAATCGATTTATTTTTAGCATGAAATAATTTTTTTTTTATACTTAGTGAAAGAAAATTACCAATAAAACTAGAACGTAAAGCAAATAATTAGATTATTAAATAGCAAAAAACTAGACTAAAAATATAAATGACTAATATATACCATAAAATTTTAGAAACTTTATATAAAAAATATACATATATAGGTGTAATAATAAATTTAAATAACTACTTTTACAGTCGGTTTGGTTCGGTTTTTTTCGGTTATTTTTTGGTTGCAACCAAAACCAAACCAAATTTGATCGGGTTTTAAAATTAAAAACCAAAAGTAAACCAAACCTAAAATGTATCGGTTTTTTAGTCGGTTTGATCCGGTTTCCGGTTTGGTTCGATTTTTCAGGTTTTTATGAACACCCCTAAAGCCACGTTTCTGCAAAAGCGAATGAGTTAGCGCAGAAGCGCATCCACAAATGCGGATCTGTTTGTGCAGGTGCAGAGTCTGAGGAGTTAATGAAATTCCAGAGGTGCGGACCTTTACCGTAGAAGCGGTACTGCATAAGCGGTTAATGGACTGTAGGTGCAGTTTAATTGATTGAAAAAGGGGCAGTTTGATTCATTCCTTCATTTTTGGACTTGGGAGCTCGGAAATTGGCGATTTTTTGAGGGATTTACAAAGAGAATTTTGGGGTAACGGTTCCTAACCCATTTTTGGTTGTATTTCATTAATCTATAGTTATTTCCTCCATTTAATTTTGGATTTGGGTTGAAAAGTTGGAAAAAAAAAAGGGAAAAGTTCCCCAACCAAATATCTCAGTTTTGATTGGGATTTAGACATCGGATTTGGATAATTTTGGCACGAGTGATCTCGTGAGTGAATGACCGTTCACAATTGGTAACTTTTACTCGATTCTGAGACGTGGGCCTGGGAGGCTTTTGTGGCGATTTTAAATTTCTTTCTTTAGCTTTGATTTCAGTAGCTTGATTAGTTCCTTTTAGTTGTATTCATGTTATGTAATTGATTTTGGCTAGATTTGAGTCATTCGGGGTTGGATTTTTGTGGAAAGAACGTTGTTTCAGATTGATTTGAGCTTGGTTAGAGGGAAGTGGCTTGCCTAACCTTGTGTGGGGGAAACTCCCCTTAGTATTGGTACTGCTTTTGATATATGCGCGTCGTGTACGTGAGGTGACGAGTACATACACAGGCTAATTATTGTAAAACTCAATTTCCACTAAGTAATCACCTGTTTTCCTTCTTATTTGAGTCTTATGTGCATGTGTAGTACCCTGCTAGACTAGTATAGCATGCCTGCTTGCCCTAACTGTTTAGCCGAACTACGTGCAACATGTTTAGTGAATTTACCTGCTTTTCCTTAACTTGTACCTAGGTTGAATTGTAGGATTCCGTATTGTAATTATTGAATTCTATTGTTTGGGCTGCATATTTATTTTGGGACTACAGAACAGTATTCCGGGAGATCTCCCTGCTCTGCATATTTACTTTGGGACTACAAAAAGGTATTCCGGGAGATCCCCCTGCACATTTACGTTTGGACTACGAGACGGTATCTTGGGAGATCCCCTGTTGCATTTATGTGTACTGAGCTGTTATCTTTCTATCATTTCTTTCTTGTTCAATTTCAGTCATTATTTTACTGCGATATTTCATTCTTGCCTTGCTTTATTACTTATATACCAGTAGGAACCCGGACCTGACCTTGTTACTACTCGACCGAGGTTAGGCTTGACACCTACTGGGTACCATTATGGTGTACTCACGATCGAGGTTCTTCTTACCAGCCCCGTTCATAGTTGCAGCAGCCCCGTTCATAGTTGCAGTCGCTGCTGCCGGAGACTTCAAGGTACATCTGCCCGCGATCGCAGATCCTCAGAGTCCTTCTCTATCACCTTATGTTCATTTTCCCTCTTTTCTATAGACAGCGATGTATAGTACAATTAGGACTCATAGAAGCTAGTGACTTTCGGTGTTTCGGGTTTTGGGAAGTGTTATGTATATGTTGCGAGTTGATAATTGTATATGTCGAGCAACATTCAATTGCTTATTTAGATTATTGTTACTACTAGTTATTAAAGTTCATGTTTTCATTTCATCTCTGCAAAGTCGTGCCGTCACGACAATTCACGGAGGGATAATTTGGGCCGTAACAGGGATTTTTACTCAAATATTGACCGTCATTAACTCTAACCTCATTTTTAATCAAAATTTTAATTTTTTTTAAAAGTTTACATCAGCTTTTCGAAAAGCGATACGGACCATACACGCAAATCGAAAAATATCAAATGAAGCTACAGTAGGTCCCATATCATGATAATTAAGGCTAGTACTTAAAATGACCTATCGTGTCATCACACATATACTATATTTATTCTTGATATTGGCTTTGAAAATCTAAATCATAGCGGCTCATGACTTGTACAACCAGTCCTTGAGATAGTGTATAAGTTATTTTCATTCTTGTTATTATTGATCCTTCACTTGGGTTACCTTATTCTATGTTTGGCTTACCTAGCATTGGGGCTAGATGCCATCACGACAAGGTAGATTTTGGGCCATGACACCTTTCCGGACCACCCAAGACCCAATGTGAATATACATATAAGTCCAAATCATAGTACGCACATATGGAATCTTCAAATCACCAATCGGAGCTCGTTTACTCAAAATATTGACTTTGGTCAACTTCTTAACCTAAAGCCTCTATTTGTCAACCAAAGTGTTCCAAATCACCCTCGAACCTCTCAGAACTTGATCCAACCATACATGCAAGTCATAGAACATCAATGAACCTATTTGAGGTCTCAAATCACGATACGAGATACTAGAACTCAAAACGGCCGGTTGTGAAAAATATTTTCCTTCATGCTAAACATACCCTGAAGTGAAAAAGTAAAGAAGAATCATAGATATAAGAATTTTCTCCTATTATATTTTTTAAACATTTACATAAAAAATGATGCTTGTTTCCTGTATTTGAAAGAGGGTAGTCCTAGCAATGTGATAACTTTGACCAAACCAAGTGATTTCATAGAGAGAATTAAAGGATACAATGGTACGAGTCTATAGAATCCTATTTAGGTAAGGTCGTGTAAAAGGTTGTGAAAAAGAAATTGAAAAAAAGAAGAAGAGAAATACGGAACGCACGTGAAAAAGCATTGCTCTCGTAGCTTATCACCAAAAGCGCCGGAATTTCTTCAATGCAATTAGGCAATTTAACGAACTTTTTAATAGACATAAAATAAGAGAATTACAAGAAAATACACATAACTTCACCCATAACAAAAAATAGTTCATGTTTTTAAGTTTTACTTTACTTAGCCTATATTGTACATATTATGAAAGCACTAACAAATTCAAAATCTATGTTCTTACAACCATTGCTTTTAAAAGTTGTGGAGTTAGATTTGCGTTCTCACAACTACTGCTTTCACTCTCTCTTCTTCTCACATCTTCTACATATGCTTCAAAGGGCCGTATATTTTCTGTTTCTCCTCTTAAGTCACCTGGTTGCAATGTAAGAAAATTGAAGAGCAGAAGTCCACCATTGAAGACCATTCAAAGCTTTGTTTTCGAAAATGGATTTTTTTGAGTTTGTTAGTTGTTTGGATTTGGTGTTGTTCTAATTGATTGAAAATATCAAAAGGAGTTCAAAATTTAAATTTGAAGTGATTTGGAGTAGATTTGAGCAAGATTTGAGTTAAATTTCAGAAAAGGCGTAGGGAAGAAGACGAAGTCAGTTTTTTGTATAATTATGTATAATCTTGTATAATAGTGTATATGAGTGTACAAACACACCTTATACACTATTATACACTTTTATACATATTTATACAAGCGTATGTAGATGAACTTCTTCCACGATTTTCTGTTGCAATTCTTGTTCAAAACCAATCCAAATCTCCATTGAATGACTTCAAATTTTATATACAACCTCCTCATACTATTTCTAACAAGTCTAAATAATACCCACTCCAAATTTCTCACAAAATCAAATTCAGAATTTAAACCCACATATTTAAGCTTGTTAAAAATTTAATTTTTACCACCCAAATAGAGTTGGTTTGTTGAACTTATATTTGAGTCACAATTACTGATTCAAATATTAGCTTAAAAGCTTGTGGAATCCTTTTTAAAAAGTTAAATAGTAATTTTGAGAACATATTGAAGTTGAATATTGAATTTTAGCCTATTATTTTTAAGCTAGTTGATTGTAAATTAAAATATGTGCTATAAAATTGAAAAGCAAGGAACCAAATTGTTCAAATGTAAAATTTTGCCTTTTAAAACAAACAAATAAATGTTCTAGTACCTCGCGAATGTGTAAATGACTACTTATAAAAGAAGTCGTTAAGATTTTAAATTGAATTAAATAATAATAAAAAAGGATAGATGTGAAAGAAATAGAATATTTTTAGAGAAAGTAATGGTAAGAAAGAGGGAGCAAAGAAGAAAAGAAATAATAGAGGATAGATAAGTTTTATATGTATAGGGAGGAAAAAATTGCTATTCAGTATACACAGTGGCCTGCTCTACCCTTAATCATCTTTTTTCTTTCTGGATAAGACATTGTTCATAGACGTTAAAAGGTGAGGCTAGGACTTCTCGGGCTCGATCTACGGTTGCGTCCCGTGGTTTGGTAACAAATAGAATGAGCCAAAGACCACTGCATATAGGTGAAAAAGAAACAAATAAAATGAGCCATACCTTTACCAAAAAGTGGGTATCAAGACCATTGTTTGTAAACTTACTAGTAATTATGCGGTATTAATATATAATTTGAAACTATATATTAAATTCAAGATATATTGGTCCAAATAAATATTATGGGTTAATATATAAATGAATTAATTATATAGGTCCAATATATACGGATTGAATAAATAAACTTTAATCCATTGGGCTAGCCCATTTAATGGACTACAAGTGATGAACCCACTTCATTAGGCCCAATATGTCATTTTCCTAGAGGTCCAGTTTGGTGCCACATGTCAAATAACGTGGCACGCCAAGTCAAACGAAAGAGCCAATGAGATCATGCCACGTGTTAAAATGACAACGCATGCCAAGTCACATTAAATGGCCAATGAAACCGCGACACGTGTGCAAGTGACGTGTTCTGGCCAATCGAATGCGGCCATGTCACACTTCAATTTGATTGGTCGGAAAGAGTTTGTTCTTATCACAACTCCTCCCTCCCACAACTATAAAAAGAGGTCTTCATAACTCAGAAAAGACACCCGAAGTTATAACAAGAAGCAAGAGAGAGCTTGTGGGTCAAACGCCGCAAATTTCTCTACAAGTTTCAAGCTTCAAGCAATCAAGTTCAAGTTCAAGAAATCAAGTTCAAGCTCATGAACAAAGAACAAATCAAGTTCAACCTCAAGAACGAAGAACAAGTCCAGATTCAAGAAGTACGAGTTCAAATCAAAGTTCGTGCTAGTTGAAGTCAAAATCATCGTTCGTGACATTGATTCAAGATCAAGCTCAAAAGCCCTTGAATTTATTTATTATTAAAAAGAAGAATCAGAGGATTCATAGAGATTGTAACACTTAAATATTTGAAATAAAATACTACAATTGTTGCAATATTTATCGATCTTGATTTTATTTTTTAGACGTAATTTATTATCTGCAGTTACTTTGTCAAAAGCTACGTCTTCAAGGGAAACCAAAGGACTATTAGCAAATTGAACGTATTGAGTGCATGAGGGTTACTTTTAAACATTAAGTCTTTCTGGGAACACTTTAAGGGTGGCAGGTGGGCCGGGCCCGCAGGCTATACAGGCTAGCGGGCTAAATGGGCCGGCCGTGGGGGGTCCGGGCTTGGGGGGCTTTAGGCCCGTGGGGGGCCGGTTCTAAGGTTTGGACCCGTGAGCCCGGGCCCGACAGGCGGGCCTGGGC
>ML407904.1:220371-230736 GCA_005239525.1 Nicotiana knightiana | reverse complement strand
AAAAAATGGCCAACGGCCAGATTTTTAAAATCTAGCCGTTGGAGCCTCAAAATAGCCGTTTGGCATGTTTAAAAAATAGCCATTTGGCCCCCAAACTTTGTTTTAACCCCAAACTTTTTATAATTACACTTTTTCCCTTTTCTCAACTATAAATACCCCCTCATTCTTTCATTTTTACTCACAAAAATATCAATCTCTCTCTAATTTTCTTCTACTATTGCTTACTTTATTATTGAAAATTGTGAAAAATTGTGTGAAGTTGGTGAATTGAAGTATTCAAGTCTTCAACATTATACAATTTTCAAGAAGTTGTTCGTCAATTCGGTAAACTCGTTCCAACTCATAAGTTTTAATATTATAGTTTTGTTTGTTTTAGTTTGTATAATTATAATTAATATGGCATTTTCTTTGAAAAAAATGTTTAGTGGTAAGGGAAAATCTAAAGTCGGTGAATCTAGTGGCCAAGCTACTACTCCTCCCCCGGCTCCCCGACATAGATCTGTTACCCGTCCTCCCCCACCTATTATTCTTGATAGTGATAACCCTTCTTTTCAATTTACTGATAGTTAGTTTATACATGATCTTACACCAGGTTCACAATTAAATGATGAATATATGAATGCTCTTTATGGTAATCCAACTATCGATGAAAATGATGAGGAAAATGATGATTTAGATGAAAATCAACCCGATTTAGATGATACACCTACTAGTCCTCTTGTTAACCAAACTGATAATAATCCAAATGATGCCCCGGTTGACCCTCCTGTAGTAACCCCTACTTTTAATAGACAACGTGCTAAACGGGCCGAAACATCTCTTGTTTGGCATTTTTTTACTCAACTAAGAGATCAAAATAAGGCTAAGTGTAAAACTTGTGGGGTGTTGATGTCGCATAAATTTAATGACCACCGTGGCGGTACGGGTAGTTTGAGTAGACACATATTGAAACACCCTGATGCTAAAATTAGATTTCAACAAATGAAAGCTCAACAAGAGGGGACAAGTGTAGGTACTCAGGTTAACCCTAGTACCGGGTCGAACCTAGTTCAACCGGGAATTAACACTGTTACCGGTGGCATTTTATATTACGATCCAAATAAAGATCGTGAAGAATTGGCAAAAATGGTTACTGTTATGTGCTTACCATATAGTTTTCCCTCTAACCCTCACTTTGTCCATTATATTAGAAGAATTTTTAATCCTACTTATAAAGGATGGCCTCGCACAACCGTAAAGTCTGATATTTATAAATATAAACATGAATATGAACAATATTTGCGCTATTTATTTACTCATATTGGTAATCGCATTTCTATTACAACTGATATTGGTAAGAGTGGTAATGACTGTGATTATTTAACTGTTACCACTCATTGGGTTGATGAGGAATGGATAATGCAAAAGCGCATTATTGCTTATAGAATAATTACTTCAAGTCACACAGGTAAGTTTATTGCTAAGACAGTTCATGATATTTGTAGATATTTTTGCATTAAAGATAAAATAATGGCAATTTCAATGGATAATGCTTCTAGTAACACTAATGCTATAGGCTATCTTACAACTACACTAAGTCCTGCATTTAGTAATATTTTCCATGTTAGATGTATTTGTCATATTTAGCTCAGTACCGTCGGTGATGGTTTGAAAACTTTAAATGCTGAAATTTTAAAGGTTAAATTCGCTCTTCATTGGCTTTTTTATTCAAAGAGTAGAAGTAGAGTTAGAGAATATTATAAAAAATGTGATGAATTTGGCCTTAGAGAAAGAAAGGTTCCTAAACCTTGTCCGACTAGGTGGAATTACTTGTATGAAAGTTTAGTTGTTGCATATGAATATAGAAACCCAATAATGGCAACGTATAATGCCCGTGTTAGTGATGATGATGATGATGATGATGGTCACCTTACAAATCAAGATTGGGCTAATGTTAAAATTCTTCTAGATTTTTTAGAACATTTTCATGTTGCTACAAATGAATTGTCTGGGCAATATTATACTACTATTTCTAACTGTTTAGTTTATATTTCAGCACTTGCAGAATTATTTACTCAATTTTCAGAGGGGGGGGTAGTTTACCAAAATGCTATTTATGATATGAAAACTAAGTTTAAAAAATATTTTTTCCCTATCCCCCCTATTTATGGTATTGCAGCCATGTTAAACCCTACCATGAAATTAGGAGGTCCTCACTATTGGTATAGTCAAATTTATAATGCTTTACCTCTTTCAGTTGAGGAATATGGTACACTTAAAGATGAAAAAGAGTCAATTAAAATAAATGCTCAAACAATTTATAATGCTTATCAAGTAGCATTAGATCATGCTAGACCAAATATTCCAACTCCTACCTCGTCTAGCTCGCAGGTTCCTAAAAGAACTGCGGGGCTAAAATCACTTAGTTCTTGGACGGGGTTTAGGGGTTCTCAAGGTGATAATATTGGTGATAGTTCACAACTAAATGAGCTTCAAGTTTATTTGTCGCAGGGACTTGAATCAGAGAATCCAGACGGCACCTTCAATGTTTTGGAGTGGTGGAAGGACAAAGAAAAACACTTTCCGGTTCTTTCAAGGATGGCTCGAGATATTTTAAGTATTCAAGCTTCAACAGTGGCATCGGAGAGCGCTTTCAGTCAAGCGAGACTTCAAATCGGTGATCATAGAGCGTCTATGAGGGAGAGCTTGGAAAAATCAGTACTCTTCAGAGATTGGATCCGTTCGGAAAGAAGAAATTTTGGACTTGCTGAATCACAACTGGATATAGACGAAGCTTATGAAGAAATGCTAGAGGAACTTGCGGAGGATGTTGCTAATGCTTCGCCCGGAAGCGGTGATGAACAAGCTTCTTTTCCGCCACCACCAACGGAAGTTCCTCCCAACCTTGAAGGATTTATGAAATTTGTTAGGGATACTATGTAGATTAATATGTAACTTATATTTTGGCACATCTTGATTAGTTTTTTTCCCTTTTAATGGTGGTATTAGTACCTTAGCTGTGCTCATTCCATTGGGGGGAGGAAGACTAAGAAAGATATTGTCATTTTTTTAAATGTCGTTATTAATAAAATTTATAAGGCATTTCCTTGAATATTTGTGTTTACACTTGAATTACAATACATATCTAATAGTTATATAATATAATTTACAATAAATTGTCTTAGATAATATAACATAATTACATAACAAAAATTTTGTAACTCTAGAATAACACTTATATAATACACTTGTACAAGATTTACAAGAAATTGCCTTACATAAAAAAAATTAAAAAATAATAGCCCGGACCCGTTTAGGCCTGTTTGGCCCGACCCTCTTAGCCCGGACCCATGTGGGCTTAGGCCCGTAAGGGGCCGATTCCACACATATAGCCCGTTTGGCCCGGGACCGTTTAGCCCGGGCCCGTATAACCCAGGCCCGCTTAGCCCGGCCCACTTGACCCGGTTGGCCGGGCCCGGCCCGTTAGCCACCCTTGGAACACTTACGACGACTATTGGATTTTCATGGTAAAAGTCGAAGTGAGAAGTAAACTAATTGTAAAAATGGATTAAAGCACTTCATGTTCAATGATGCTGCCACATCACCAGGTTAATGTCGCTCAATTATAAATATATAAATAGATATAGATAATATTGTTGGGACGGAAATATTTTATATTTAAATAAATTTATTGGATTATTAGTTTGTTATAATATTCAGTTTTGTTTTAATATATAAGTAATGAGATTTATGACTTAAATTTATTTTAAAATCACACTAAAGATCTTCTTAAACAAGTACATGCCACATTTTGGTGGCAAAAATAAAATTATCAAAAGGAATTTATTCGAAAAGCAATTTTTATATATTTCTGGTATATGCTTATTTTTCTATAGGTTATCAGAGGTATTATCAAATTACGCTAAACGGAGTGTCATTTTTTTTGCCTTTAAAATTTGAATGTTCTTGCTCTCTTTTGTCTCAAATTAGAGTTTAATTTTATTTTCTTAATTATCTAAAATTTCTAGCGTATTTTTATTTCTTAATCTAATATTTTATTTAATGTTCTTACGATTGGAAAAGTATTCTGGAAATTAACCTACTTTCAATCAATATTGTAAGTTACCTGAATCAATTACTTATAATTAACTTCCTAGTATTGGATATTAAATGAAGGATCCTTAATGGTTATAAGAATGAATCGACCTTTCGATAGATCCAAACTTGACAAATAGATACAGGAAACTTGCAAGTGGAACTATTTGTTTAATGAAGTTGAGCTTTCGTTTTTTTCTGGTTGATTTAAGACATATACACTGTAACACTCGAACATTTAGTTCTTTGTACTAAAAATAGGATTAATTCATATATAACTTAATACATGTATATCTATACCAAGTTATATTAGGTGTAAAAATTATACACAAGTTGGGGGTATTTAATTTATCCATGATCAGTTACGCGGGTTTCAATATACAAATCAAATAATGTATAAACCAATACCAAAACTTATAAAATGATTATATTATCTAATCATCAAGACAAACGAGTAATAATCCTTGTGTATACGGTAAAATCGGGCCCACCACGAGTGACTGATCGAGACTGGAATGTGATAGATTAAGGTTCGACCATGAACCCATACCGAGCCGAGGTGCGAGGTTATACCGTCATAGCTCGAACCCCCGGGGACCGAATAAAATCGAGATACGAGGAAAATTTGCTGAGCCGGATAACAGAAGGTATCCGCGATCGAGCATAGATCACGGCAGAGATCTCGACACGTATCAAGTATAGGTCGATTAATTAGCCAGTCATGAGATTTCTTACTTCATTTAGAACTGTATCAAGAGTAGGACTCCCCTACTATATAAAGAGGGTATGATTATTTGTAAAACACATCACATTTAAACAACATAAAGCAATACACTGCCTTTTTCTAGCTTTCATTATCTTGTTACTCCGATCTTGTATCAGTTGAAACTTTTCTTGGTTCAAGGGTGATCGAACCCGAGGGCCAATGATATTCGATTCGTTTGGTTTGCATTTATTTCTTTTATCGTCAATTTCAATATTAATATATTCTCTTAATTTGTGCCAAGTTATATCATGTATCTCTAAAACCACGTACAAATTCAATTGTTATCCATTTTTAGGGTAAACAATTTGGCGCCCGCCGTGGGGCTAAGGATAATAGTGATTTTCTGACACTCAATTTCGCAACACACACTATTTACACTTATTCTTTTGAGTATCTTTAATTCCAGGATCAAAATGTCGAACTCTCAAGCAACACCCGTACATGTGAACAATGACTTCGGTCACCATGACGAGAATGAAAACATAGTACCAGGGAACGACATACCTCCAGTTGGCCTCGATAGAGTTCCGGTTGTAGATCCAATCGACGTCAGCTTGCATGTAGCCATCAATGTGATCGAAGGGGATAGGGGGTATAATGCCCTGTTAGGGAGACCATGGTTCCACAACATGAGGGCAGTGTTCTCGACCCTTCACCAGGTTCTAATATTCCCGAGACCATAGAGAATCAAAACAATCTATGGGGAGCAACCCGTCGCGAAGGAAATGTTTTCCGTTGACGAAGTGATTCCAATAACGACACTATCATCGACGAAGGGGTCAAATTTGAATGGAAAATAGGAAGCCAAACGACAATCACAAACGCCAGCGTCGACCCAACTAGAGAAGAAGGGGACTGACAAAAATGATGATTATGGGGTCCGTTGATCCTTCATAGTACCCAATGACTCCAACGCTACCAAATCAACGGTCGAAGAGCTGGCGCAAGTCATACTAATCGAACATCTGCCCGAACAAATGGTATACCCAGGCACGAGTTTAACTCTCGAGCTCAGGAAAAAACGTATTTAATTTCTTATAGCTAACATGGATTGTTTTGCTTTGTCCCATCTCGACATGATAGAGATCCCACCGGAAATCACCACCTATAAACTAAGCTTGGACCCGAAGTTCCATCCAGTGAAGCAGAAAAGAAGACCCTAGTCCGAGATCAAGCATGCCTTTATCAAAGACGAGGTAACTAAGATTCTTAAAATAGGGTCCATCCGGGAAGTAAAATACCTCAATGTCTAGAAAACGTAGTAGTAGTCCCTACGAAAGGGAACAAACTAAGAATGTGCATAGATTACAAGGATTTAAATAAAGCATGCACCAAGGATTCTTTTACTTTGCCTAATATCGATTACATGATTGATGCTATGGCCGACCTTGAGATCCTCAAGTTTATCGATTCCTATTCCGGGTATAACCAAATACAAATGAACCTGGATGATCAGCAAAAGACCTCGTTCATCACTAAATATGCTAGCTACTGCTATAACGTAATGCCATTTCGATTAAAAAATGTTGGTATCACTTTTCAACGCCTAATAAACCGGATGTTGGAAGAACAAATAGGGAAATCTGTGGAATTTTACATTGATTATATGTTAGTTAAGTCCATGCGTGCAGAGGACCATTTGAAGCATTTGCAGGAAACCTTCAGTATATTGAGGAAACACAACATGAAGCTGAACATGGAAAAATGCGCGTTCAGGGTCGGGTCAGGCTAATTTCTCGGATTCATAGTATCCAATCGAGGAATCGAGATCAACCCCGACAAGATTAAATCTACCGAGGACATCACGGTAGTAGACAATGTAAAGGCCGTGCAGAGGTCAACTAGGCAAATAGCCGCCCTGGGGCAGTCCATCTCGAGGTCCTCCGACGAGGGCCATCGATTCTTCTCGTTGCTGAAGAATAAAAATAACTTCACATGGACTCCGGAATGCCAACATGCCTTGGAAGAGTTTAAACCATACTTATCAAGCCCACCGCTGATTCACACGCTGGGGTCAGACGAAGAGTTGTACTTATATTTGGCATTATCAGAGATAGCGGTAAGTGGAGTCCTGGTCCGAGAAGAACGAGGTACGCAATTCCCTATCTATTATGCTTGTTGGACCTTAGGTGAGGCCGAAACTAGGTATCCCCACCTAGAAAATTTGCGCTCGCCTTGATAAGCACCTCTAGAAAACTAAAAAACCCGTACTTTCAATGTCACCCCATATGTGTTGTAACAACTTATCTGTTGCGAAATATAATGAATAAACCCAAGATTTCAGGGCGATTGGCCAAATGGGCCGTAGAAATCAGCGGGTATGATATTGAATATCGACCCCGAACAACCATTACATCTCAAAATTTGGTATACTTCGTGGCTGACTTCACGCCGACCCTAGTACCTGAGGTCAAAAGAGAGTTGTTGGTAAACTCGTGTACGTCCTCGAGAATCTGGAACCTCCTTACGGATGGTGCATCGAATGCAAAGGGGTTTGGACTCGGCATCGTACTAAAATCTCCCATAGGTAACGTGGTTAGAAAATCTATTAGAACCGTGAAATTGAATAACACCGACGCCGAATATGAGGCCATGATTGAAGGTCTCAAACTAGCCAAAGGCTTCGAGGAAGAGGTAATCAAAGCCAAGTGCGACTCCTTCCTTGTAGCGAATCAGGTTAACGGAACCTTCGAAGTTAGAGAAGAACAAATGCAAAGATACCTAGATAAGTTACAAGTAATTTTGCATCGATTTAAGGAATAGACTTTGAGGCAGTGCCTCACGATCAAAATAGTGGGGCCGATGCCCTCGCAAACTTAGGGTCATCGGTCAAGGACGACGAGCTCAATTCGGGGCCGATTGTCAACTCATGAGGTCAGTATTCAAAGAAGTCCACGCCGAGATAAACTCCACATGCTTAATCTGGGATTAGAGAAATAAATACATAGAGTATTTGAAGACTTGAAAACTTCCCTCGAATCCAAAAGAATCGAGGTCTCTACACACGAAAGAAACCCGATTCACCTTGTTCGAAGACCGAACCTTATTCAGAAGAATGTTTGATGGTGCACTAGCGATATGTGCAGGACCGGGAGATACCGAGTGTGTTCGGAGGGAAGTTCACGAGGGCACTTGCAGAAATCATTCCGGCGTCGAATCATTGGTTCAAAAGGTAATCAAAGCCGGCTATTACTGGATCGACATGGAAATGATACGAAAGAGTTTGTTCAAAAATTTGACAAATGCCAAAGACATGCACTGATGATTCACCAATCCAGGGAACTACTCCATTCAGTTTTGTCACCATGGCCATTCATGAAGTGGGGAATGGCCACTGTTGGCCCTCTTCCATGGGCACCAGGTAAAGCTCAATTGTTTTATTTATGACTGACTATCTTTCTAAGTGGGTTGAAGCACATGCCTTAGAAATGGTTAGGGAGAAGGAATTAATCGACTTCATATGGGATCACATCGTATGTCGGTTCAGGATGCCATATGAAATTGTGTGTGACAACGGGAAATAGTTCATCGGCATCAAAGTAACCTAATTTCTCGGAGATTATAAGATCAAAAGAATCCTATCAACACTTTATCATCCTAGAGGGAATGGGAAATCCGAATCTACTAACAAAACCATCATTCAAAATCTTAAGAAGAGGCTAACCGACGCCAAAGGAAAATGGAAGGAAATACTACCCGTTGTCCTTTGGGCATATAACACGACTAGGAAGACCAGTATCGGGGCTACTCCATTCTCATTGGTTTAAGGTGCCAAATACCTAATTCCTGTCGAAGTCGGGGAGCCAAGTATTAGATACCGATACGCAACAAATGAGTCAAATGACGCGACCATGAGTACGAGCTTGGAGCTATTGGACAAAAGGCGCGAAGCCGCCCTTGTTTGATTGGATGCCCAAAAACAATGGATCGAGAGGTACTACAATCGAAGAGCCAATCATCGATATTTTAATGTTTGGGACTTAGTGCTACGGAAAGACACCCTAAACACCCGGATCTGAACGAAGGGAAATTGGGTCCGAATTGGGAAGGACCATACCAACTTTTCGAGGTCATCGGGAAAGGGTCCTACAAGCTCAGAATGGTTAATGGAGAACAACTATCGAGCAATTGGAATATATCTCACCTAAAACGGTATTACTTCTAAGATATGACCCGTTTTCATTTCCTTTTTATTTCAGACTAACACTTACAAGTGGTCAACGAGAAGAGACACGAAGTCTTTAGGTCTGAAAGCACGTGTTGCACTCTTTTTCCCTTAGAACGGTTTTGTCCCAAATGGGTTATTCGGAAAGGTTTTTAATGAGGCCACAATGGATCATGCTAACATAGAAATAATCCCGATTACGAATAGGCACCGAAGATCAATTCAATAATATACAAGGTTCCTTTGCAATTAACCGCGAATAATGGAGGGCTACCCTAAGATATGCATTACCTTCGGATATCAACTCTATCGATGAAACTACTTAATAAAGGAAAGGTCTCAATAGTTAGGATTTATTGTAAAGGCCAAATGGTCAAAACAAACTGTGCCCACGCAGATTGCTCGAGCCCTGGCATAAAGCATGTACGCATGTATACTGTTTTTGTCAAGTATAAATAGAAGTACTTTTCTTGCAATCATCTTATGTTTTAAAATTTTCCTCTTTACATCCCTTAAAGAGTATTGTACTTCTGAAAATAACGAGCCCAAGGGAAATACATAACTGGAATACGAACGACCACTCCCTTACTCGGGGACTGCTGTCCGAAAAACTCAAACAACCCATGTCACCGGGCTTCGGGGGCAAAAGACCTATTAGGCAACTCCCCGGTTTTTAAAGGCCACGACCACCCCACTCGGATACTGTTATCTTGGGCAAGCCTGGATAACTCGGGAAAACAAGTAAAATGGGAAACTTCCGAACTAAAAGTCTACAATCAAATTAACATGGCTTGGAGACGTCCGAAACCCGTAACAAAAAATAGGCCTTTGAAAAAGAAAAACATTCACAAGCGGTTCTAAAGGCTGCCCTTGGCAAAGTCATAAACTTAAGATATTTTCGGGGAAAAATCTTCGGTAACATCGAACCCAACAATGCCTTAACTCAGAAAGGCAATAAATGTAAGGTTTGTTCGAACCCTCGAACATAACCTTATTATTTCAGTAAGTCATTTTGACCTTTGAAAATACAAATAAAGCAAAGAGGAAACCTGAAAGTCATAAAAGGGAAAAGCCTTATATATAAATCAAAATTTTCACAAAGGCTGAACGAACCCATTACATGTTATGAACAAAGTCCAAGTTGCCTTGATAAAAAAAAGAAGAAAGTACAAAAATTTTAAGACAGCCTAATCTTCACCAGGGGCTGCGTTATCGCCTTCGGGGCCTTCTTCGCCATTAGATTCGCCGACTCTTTGGACACATCAGAATCCTCTTCGGGAAAAGCTATCCTATGGGCATCAACCTCACATGTCTTGGCGTTCTTAATTTCGATCAAGATGTCGAATTTCTAGGCCTGGAC
>ML407904.1:4685-219496 GCA_005239525.1 Nicotiana knightiana | reverse complement strand
CCCCCCCCCCCCCCCCCCCCCGAGAGTCTTTCTTCGGGATTCCCCCCATGCATGCTTGACCATACTTTTTTCCTGTTTTTGGATAGCCTCTGCATCAACTTTAACCTAGGCCACCCTTTAATCAACTTCGTCTCTGGCCATAATAACTTTTGACTTGGCAGCCTCGAGCTCCTTGGTCAATTTCTCTTGACCACAAACATATGAGCTTAGCTGAGATTGGAGTTCCTCGATTCATTTGGACTGCATTAGGTTTTTCTCCTTTGAAGCTCGAAGTTGAACCTCGACAGAAGCAAACTGTGCCGGGAAGTTTTTTTTTTAGGCCAAACAGTCCATATTTTTCTTCCATTCCTCGGTCTCGGCCTTCATCGCACCCCCTCTGCCTGAAGCTGCCCGATCTGGTGAATTATCCTTTGAGCCTGAAGTTTCACGTCGTTAGCCATTATGTCTGAATCACCATCACTAAGGTCGAATATTCATATTACCTGTTCGGTCAAACCGGCATGTTCCTTCCGAGCCTCTTTCAACTCGTCCTGAAGCTTCTCACTTTGAAGCTTTTAAGTATCCTTCTTATCGACAGGCTCCTGAGTCTCGACCTCATGGTGTTTGGACTCCTCCCGGTATTGGAGAAAGGCCTCATAATGAAACACCGAGGCCTGCAGGCAAAAAGGAATTTGTTTGGATTATTCATCATCAAATCTAAGTATATAATTTAGGGGCATACGAAATTACCCAATTCAGCGCCTATTGAGCTTCGTTGAAAAGGCAAGATGCCTCTACCTCATACATTTTTGTTTGATCCTCTTCGGTCACCAAACACTGAAGGTAACTAGGGATCCCCATTAGGGCAGAAAGATCACAGACAACCTCCAGGATGGACATAAAAATTATACGTCCCCGAGAAGGATCCACACTCAGAGCGGGGAACCAGTTCACTAATTGCTCCCGGGACGGTATCATCCTTGGTACCGGTACGTTGCCCAATCCGGTAGCATCCTCCGATCCAGTAGAGTCCATGCCATGAAAAAAATTATTGAAAAGATCGGCTTCTCCTTGCGCCTCTTCGCCGAGTTTACCCTTTAACGCCTAAGCCTCATTGATCATAGAATCTGTAAAAGTGGGTGACCCCAAAATGTTAATCACCCCAGGCACCTCTTTGGGTAAGTTATCTTCTGTCCGGGATGTACCTGTCACATTTTCTTCTTCGACCTCACTGGCTCTGGCCAAATTGATCTCGACCCTCAGGGGGACTTCAACCACTGTCTCTTCTACGCCCTCCATGGCTCGAGGCATCTCGAAGCCGCGTCTTACATGGGCCACCAACTCAGAATTTTCTTCTTCCTCGGACTCTTCCCTCAGTCAATTGAGTGAGTCTGATGAGAGTTCTCGGGCCCCAGCTTTCTTAGGCTTATGTGCCAGCCGCTTCCTTGGTCTCTTCTATTTAGAGTCCAAGGTATTCAGAGCTTTTCTTTTCCCTCTTCTCTTTGACCTATTTTAGAGCAGGGGGTCACGTATATATCATCATCAGCTAATAGAGGCCTCATTTCGACGTCCTTTGGTTAACCTACAAAATAAAAATATAACAAATCAGGGACTAATGATAAAAAGAAATGATATTAGATGTATAAGGGAAAATTTTTTACCATGATTGCGGGGCCTCCCATCGGCCCTTCGAGAGATCAACCTATAAGAGCTCAGAGTAAGGTCTCTATGCCACGATGTACTCGACCCACTCTTTGAATTCAGGAACGGGGTTCGACATTTGGGTGACGGCTGCATCACATACGCATCGATGAGAAATCAACGGAGAATAAAAGAAATTCCAAAGGCACATCTAAACTTATGCTTCATATTCCACTTTCTCGGGGAATGGCATATCTGCTGCTGGGATAATGTTCGAGGTCTTCACTCGAATAAATCTACCAAGCCATCCCTTGTCTCGGTCCTCGTCGATACTCGAGAACAAGGTCTTGGTGGCTTGGCGTGAGAGTTTTATTAATCCTCCTTGGTAAACTAGAGGGTTGTAAAAGCGCATGAGGTGATCGGTGTTAAATGGACTTCCCTCGAACTTGCTCACAAAGAATTGGAGAAGAATAACGATCCTCCAAAATGAAGGATTTATCTGCCCGGGCGTCACGTCATACCTTTTGCAAAAGGCTATGATAACTGGGTCGAGAGGGCCCAACGTGAAAGGGTAAGTGTAAAAACTTAAGAAACCCTCCACATAGGTGGTGATTGATTCTTCAGGGGTAGGGACCATTACGAGCTTGTCTACCCAGTTGCAGTCCTCTTTAACTTTGTCGAGGATACTTTCCGTAATCATACATATGTACCTCGATATCGGTTCACATCGACCCGGTACCATGGGCATATTCTCGACCTTGAAGTAAACCATAGTAGGGCACCCAGTAGGGTTGTACGATCACGGAGGAGGTTCCTTAGTGGTAGCATGAGAAATTTTTTTTAGAAGGTTTGGAAGAAGAAGGAGCTTCATTTTGAAGAACAGACTTTGAAGTCTTTGCCATTTTTTATGAGAAATAAAGAGAAGAAGTTATTGGCAAAGGAAGCTTCGAGGTTAACAGTTAGAAAACCAAAAGGTGAAGTTGTCTTAGAACATGAAAAATATTTTGTGTGTAAAAGTTCAAATAGACGATTTAAAGGGTAATTATATGTTTCTCAAACGGCGGTTTGTTTCCCGAAATAGCCGACCGTCAACTGACAAACATTTAATTCGTTAATAACTGAACCAACATGACGTTTAATATGCGTTTGTCTCTTACGTCATAGTCGGTTGCCTCAGTGACCATTCTTCGCTTACGTCATGTCCCATCGAGATGGGATTCAGAAGTTCATGTCGTTTCTTGTCACCCTTTCTTTGAGAAACGGGGGGACTATCTGTATACGATAAAACTGAGCCCACCTATTGCATGACTGATCGAGACTGGAATGTGATGGATTAAGGTTCAACCTTGAACCCATACCAAAATTAGGTATAAGGTTATACCATCAAAGCTCGAACCCCCCTGACTGAACAAAATCTAGATCGAGGGAAACATGCTGAGCTGGATAACAGAAGGTACCCGCGATCAAGCATAGATCACGGCGGAGATATCGGAACGTATCAATGATAGGCCGATTAATTAGCCAGTTATGATATATCTTACTTCATTTAGAATTGTATCAAGAGTAGGGATCCCCTTCTATATAAAGGGGGTCTGATCATTTGTAAACATATCATATTTACGCAACATAAAGCAATACACTATCTTTTTCTAGGTTTCATTATCTTATTACCTTGTCCTTGTATCAGTTGAAACTTTTACTTGTTCAAGGGTGATCGAACTCGAAGGCCAAGGCTATTCAATTAGTTTTATTTGCATTTATTTATTTCATTGTCAATTTCAATATTAATATATTCTCTTAATTTGTGCCAAATTATATCATGTATCCTTAAAACCGCGTATATATTCAATTGTTATCCGTTTTTAGGGTAAAAACCTTGCATAACTAAATCCTATATTATAATCCCTACATAACAAACAATATGGTCAATTCTTTTAAAGGTAAGTTAGGCAGGAATTAGTAACTAAGGAATTAGTATTATTAATAAGGAAAATGAAAAGGAGCAACCAAGCATATACTAACTAATGGAGATATTTCGTGGAGATTAAATCTTCTCAAATCCAAATCAGACATTCTATAACATTATGTTGATTCTAATATCGTCTCATAAAACTATCACGACCCGAACTCTCAACCGTGGAGCCCTGATGGCGCCTAAATTCCACTTGTTAACCAAGCCAACGTTAGCAAATGAATTAACCAATTTTAATAGTTTAAAAAGCAATACAGTAATAACAATATATGATAAATCAATAAATATCATGGTCTATATGAATCCCCGAAATCAGGTGTCACTAGAACATGAGCAACTAGAATACTACATATATAGTGAAGAAATACAAATGTCTGAAACTAGAATAACAGTAAAACATGATAGACAAGGACATCAAGGACCACAAACACTGAGAAACTCTACCTCAAGTCTCCTATAGTAGTTGGATCCGAGCGAACTCCTCTACACACCACTAGGACCAACTCTTAGATCTGCACAAGATTCCATCTCTAAGAATTATACAAGAAGTTGAGCTTAGCGACGCAGAATGGGTAAGGAGCCGTTATGAGCAACTAGCCCTCATAGACGAGAAGATAATGAATGCACTTTGTCATGGTCAAAAATATCATAACAGAATGACCAGAGCCTTCAACAAGAAAGTCAATCCGAGACAGTTCACACTAGGGCAGATGGTGTTAAAGAAAATCTTTCCTGATGTTTTATACGTCAATACCACATAAGAGGGGGGGGGGGTGATTTGTGTGGTGTCCAATTTTTCGAGTGCTGTCTTTATAGAAGAACCTGGTTATTCTTGGTGTTCCAACATCTACTGTTTGCGGAAAAGTAATTGCAGAATTAAAGAACACATCAATTTTACGTGGAAAACACCTGGCTCAAAAGGTGAAAAGACCACGACCTACTTCCTAGTAGGATTTTCCCAAACTCTTCATGATGACAATGAGCCAAACAACATTTACAAAATAAACTCTTTTGTAAACCTAAGGACTAACTCTAATCCCTTTGTAGCAAACTAGCCTTTAGCTAATTGTGACAACTTCAAGTTCACTCTAACTTGAACAGTGTGTACCTATTACAATTTGCTTCTAGATAAAGCTGAAAGATACAATATTAAATCACCTACTACAACCAACTAGACTCAAAGACAAACAGATGGAACTGGTTCTTCTAGCTGGTCAGTAGCCTTTGTGTCGCACAAGGATTCTGCTTGCAAAATTACTCTGGGAATTTTGCTTTCAGTTCTTGATTCACTTCAGTCTTTGTGCGTAAAGTCTTCAGCATGAATGCTTCAACACTTTATAGAGTCAATCGTTGATATATGTTGTTCAATTCTAATGCTACTCTTCCTTGGTGTAAGAGTTTGTATTTATCTCAACTTCCCCTTTGTTTCAATCCTCGCTGAACTCGAACTCTAACCTCTTATCAATTTTCAACCTTTTCGCTGTAGGAGACAACCTCTTGGTTCATGGATAATTCACAATCTTGTTTATCTCCTGTACATAGATGGTTCTTGTGCCAATGGGTCTGTTCGAGTATGTTTTCCCTGATGGACCTGGTTCAACTGGGTAGACATTGTCAATCTTCAAAACGATGCAGTGACTTGGCTCATTAAATTCCATTTTTTTATGATGACAAACTTTGTGCTTAACCCTGTACAATCTTCAAACACTTTGTATGGTTTTAAGAATTTATCATAGGGAGACCAGCTTCATTAGGTTATAAATATCACAACATTTTAAAATTTTGAAAAGCCACATATCTTCCCCCTTTTGGCTTCATCGAAAAATTGCAAAATGATAAACTTACCAGGGTTATTAATCATTACTCGTGGCCATTTGAGGAAACTGCAGGTGCACAACATGATTAATCATCCAAAGAAACCAATAAATGTAAGCTATGAAAGAAACTGAGACAAAATAAATAACTAACAAAAGCAGAATTCATTGATTAGTCAGTAATCAAGCACCATACACATAAAGAAGTAAAAGAGTCATGACCATGGGCAGAACATAACAAAAAATACTGAAACAGAACAAAAACCCGAACTGGGCATTGAAAGGGGTTTCTGGTGGCACTGGACTTCTAAGGTTGGGAAGGTGCAGAGGAGGTTGTGGTCTTGGTTTGAAGAAGGGAGAACATTTGTTGAAGAACACCCTCATTCTTCTCCTTTTCTTTTTCTAGTTCAGCCCTAAGAGCATCCCTCTTAGCTTCAACCTCAATAAAGCGATATTTCAAACGAAGGATCTCCATATCTTTTATCTCACCTTCCTGCACCAATGACCAGACCTTGCTGTTAACAGGCTGCTTCCTAGATGAACCAGGTTCATCCTCTGGAACATTGGCATTGTAGTCACAGGTCAGCAGAGTATTCTTCCCAAAGAAGTCCTTAGCAGTAGCCATCTCAGCTTTCTTCATAGGAACCTTGAAATGGGCAAGCACATCAGTCAGAATGAAACCATACGGTATGGCATGTGCCTTGGCTCCATTTACAACTCTGTCCAAGAGCTGTATGATGAATGCATGCCGATTTATCTGCTTACCCCTGTACAGGCATTCCATGAGTGTGAGGTCTATGTAGTTGGCTGTGTGTCTTCTCTCTTGTCTTGGCAGCAGGAACTTGATCACAAATTCAAAGAATAACTTGTGCTGGGGCCTCATTTCACTTTTGTACACTGGACTGGGCTGAAGCTTCTTTTCATTTTCACAGAAGAATCTTGTAATATTGAGCGCTGAGGACATCCCATCTATATTAGGCCACCTCTACCTCGTGTAGTCATCATAGCCCTCAACAGGGATTTGCAGTATCTCCCCCAACTCCTTTGCATCAAAAGTAATCTGAACCCCTTGAACTTTGGAAGTAACCCTGCCATCCTTGACACTTGCTTTGGCCATAAACTCCACCTACTCATTCCTTGCTAACCTGCCTTCAAGGTGAAGAACCATGTCCTTCCACCCTTGCACCTCCAGAGTATACATCAGGAAAATCATCCCTGATTCCTCAAGATCCCTCATCAGCTTTCCCTTGAGAATGGTACGCTTGCCAAACATTGTGATTCTATCAGTCTCCTCACCTGACTCTTCCCCTTCTCCTCCACTCCATTTTTATTCTCCTCCACTCCATTTTTATCTTCTTCTTCTTCTTCTTCTTCTTATTCTTCTTCTTCTTGTTCTTCTTCTTCGACAATCTTCACTTTATTGGCCACATACCTGGTCCTTTTTGCAATGGTTGAGGGTTTGGCAGACACAGAAGCTGACTTCTTGGAAGAAGCCTTAGCCTTCTTGGGTTTGGGTGTCTCCACCACAAATGAAGCAGGTTGCTCCTCATGATGGACCAGGTCCATGGGGTCATCATAAAAAGTAACAGCCTCAATAGGCTCTCCAACCTTAGCCTTCCCTTTGGCAGCCTTCTTCTTCTTGTTTTCTCTCAGAGCCTTTTCCAACTATTCTTCTCCTTGTCGAACAACACTTCTAGTAGCATGAACTTTTGGGGCAAGAACATCAGCAGATGCTGGATCCTTCCTTTTTTTTGGTGGAACTGGGATAGTTTCCCTTTTAGACTCCACAATTCTCCTCTTTTTGGGATTATAAGTTTCTCCCAACTTCTTCAGCATGTTTTCCAGTGTTTCCTTAATAGATGAACCAGGTTCATCTACTGATTGTCGTAGGCTCTCCAGTCCTGCTGCCGCTTCCCCAGAAATGCTTCCATCCCTAAATTTGTGGCTCCTCCTTCAACAATCTCTGGAACGGGACCACAAATAGCCAAAGTGGTAGCGTCCTCCCCAAATCCCCTTACTGGACTCCCTTCTCCCTCTCTCTAAAGATTTTTAATTTTGTCAAGTGTTCTCCGCCTATCTGGTACCTCTACATCCACAACAGACCCAACCAAAGCTAACCTAGTTTCAGCCATATTAGTTGTAGACTCAACTTCAGGTTCTCCCTTTTCATTGTCAGATGAACTTGGTGCATCATCCTCATTAGAGGATTTGAAGGATTCACTGGAGGATTTATAATCTTGGACCTTATCATCTTGAAGGATTTCCTCCAAGAATCTTGCACGAGAACCAGAAGCAACTGATTTCCTGGCTAAAACTTTCACTCGGCGTGCCCTGGGGCTGGAGTAGGGTTAGGTATAGGTTCAAGAACTGGAGGGTTTTCAGGGGTTGAATATCTGACTGGAGATTGTGAACTATACACTGATGGGGAATTAGAACTAGAGTCTTCACGTCCTCCATCGTAATCACATATGGATAATGAAGAGGAAGAAGATGCAGGGGGTGGTGAAGAAATTGTTATGAACGTTTTAAGGAAAGAAGAAGATTGAGCAGTTTTAGATATGAAGATAATGATGAACTTGGTTCGACGGTTATGTTATGAAGAGGGAAGATAATGATGGCTTTATAAAGATGTGGTTATTAATTGTACAGCAACCTGAATTATCAGTCAAGTGGGAGTTTAATCGATGTAGGAGTGTGATTGATTAGACGATTATAAACCCCTAATCTAGGCGAATTAAGATATGATGGGACTCCTTGAATCTGGTTCATTTTAGGATAAGTACTGAGAATATGAATTGAACCAAATATAGATAGAGTCCTGCTCATGTGTGACTATAATTATTTTAATAAGCGCATGGAGATGAGCACGTACCTTGTCAGTCAGATGAACCAGCAGCGATGAACCAGGTTCATCATTTTAAAATCTTTAATTTGCCTCAATTTACAAAGATAGAAAAACATCATTAGCAACCAGGGAATTATATTAATACATGGAAAGAGAGTATGACAATAAAGACATGATACTGAGCAATGATTAGTCTGGTTAAGTACCTAATTAAAGTTTTCTAGCCATTTTTTTTTTCATTTTCATTTTTTTTCAAATTTTTCTTCCAACTAGGTGATCTTAATCATCCCTAATTCAAGCCGATTTCTCTCAAAATGTTCCCTACTCAGTGCTTTAGTAAAGATATCTGCAATTTGTTTGTCAGTAGCACAAAATTCGATTAAGATAATTCCTTTTTCATAGTTATCCCTCAGGAAATGGTGTCTAACATCTATTGCTTAGTTCTCTTATGATGAACCGGGTTCTTCGTCATACTAATAGCACTAGTGTTATCATAGAAAATAGGAATGCATCCAGCATCTATACCAAAGTCCATGAGTTGTTGCTTGACCCATAGCAACTGGACACAACATGAGGCTGCAACCACATATTCAGCCTCAGCAGTAGACAAGGCTACTGAATTTTGTTTCTTGGTGGCCCAAGACACAAGGCAAGAGCCCAAGAAGTGAGCCATGCCTGAAGTACTTTTCCTGTCAACCAGGAAACCTGCATAATCAGCATCAGCATATCCTACAAGGTCAAAATTACTACCTTTAGAATACCAAAGGCATAAATCAGTAGTGCCTTTCAGATATTTCAAAATTCTCTTCAGTGAAGTTAGGTGGGACTCCTTTGGATTTGGCTGAAACCTAGCACACAGTCCTACACTGAACACAATATCAGGTCTGCTGACAGTGAGATATAATAGAGACCCAATCATCCCCCTGTATAGCTTCTGATCAACGGATGAACCAGGTTCATCCACATCTAGTTTTGTAGTTCTGGCTATGAGGGTGTCTATTTCCTTTGAGTCTTCCATTTAAAACTTCTTGAGCAATTCTTTCACATAGTTTTGTTGATGGATCATTATTCCATTGGAGTTTTGCTTGATTTTCAAGCCTAAGACGAAGTTTAGCTCACCCATCATACTCATCTCAAACTCACTCCCCATAAGTATAGCAAATTCCTTACTCAGTTTTTCAGAGGTTGCCCCGAATATGATATCATCCACGTATATTTGCACAATCAGGAGATCCTTACCCTTTTCCTTTAAGAATAAGGTACTGTCAATTTTTCCTCGTTTGTACCCATGTTCTAGCAGGAATTTTGATAACCGCTCGTACCATGCTCTAGGTGCTTGTTTGAGACCATAAAGAGCCTTGTCAAGTTTGTATACATGGTCAGGTGACTCCTTGCTTTCAAAACCTGGAGGCTGTTTGACAAATACATCTTCCTTCAGATAGCCATTGAGGAAGGCACTCTTAACATCCATCTGATGGAGAGTGAATTCCATGTGTGTAGCAAATTCTATAAGAATTCTGATTGCGTCCAGTCTTGCCACAAGTGCAAAGGTCTCATCATAGTCAATTCCCTCTTCTTGACTATATCCTTGAACAACCAGTCTAGCCTTGTTTCTTGTAACAGTTCCATCCTCATCGAGCTTGTTCCTGAAGACCCACTTTGTGCCAATCACTGATCTGTCTAGTGGTCTGGGTACCAAGTGCCATACTTGACTTCTTTCAAATTGATTTAGCTTTTCTTGCATGACATTTACCCATTCAACATCCTGTTGGGCTTCACCAATGTTCTTTGGTTCAATCAAGGACAGAAAGGCATCAAAAGCACACAGATTTTTCAAAGAAGATCTTGTTTTGATTCCAGATGTCAGATCTGTTATGATGTTCTCAAGAGGGTGAGAACTCTGATATCTGTGTGGTTTGAGAACCAACTGTTCACTTCTGGATAGTTACATGGTGTATTGTTATTGTGGAACAGAATCAGGGCCAAAGTTCACATGTTGAGTTCCCCCTGTCATGTTTTTTGGGGTAGTTGGACCTGGTCCATCACATGTTCCATCTTCCATGTTTGCTTCAATATTTTCACTGCTTCTCACCAGTCCAAGCTCCTCATCTTCTGGTTCCTGTATCTCAGCAAGAGTGTTAGTTTCATCAAAGACAACATGTACGCTTTCTTCTACAAACATAGTTCTTTTATTATACACTTTATAAGCTTTGCTATGTGATGAATATCCCAAGAATACTCCCTCATCACTTCTGGGATCAAATTTTCCTAGGGAATCTTTGACATTATTATGAACAAAGCACTTTCATCCGAAAGACCTAAGGTAGGATATGTTGGGCTTTCTCCCTTTAAGTAATTCATAAGGATTTTTCTCTATCAGTGGTCTGGTCATGCATGTATTTATTATGTAGCAAGCGGTGTTTATTGCTTTTGCCCAGAAGATGTGGGGTAGTTTGCTAGAAAGAAGCATGGTTCTTGCCATGTCTTCAAGAGTTCTATTCTTTCTTTCAAAAACCCCATTTTGCTGTGGGGTTCTAAGGGCAGAAAATTTGTGATTGATACCATGTTCATCACAAAACTCAGCAAACTTTGCATTCTCAAATTTAGTACCATGGTCAGATCTTATTGATGCTAGTTGATGTCCTAACTGATTTTGAGTTTTATTAACAAATGAGGTGAACATATCAAATGCTTCATCCTTAGATGTCAGAAATAAGGTCCAAGTGAACCTTGAATAATCATCAACTAGCACCATCACGTATTTCTTACCACCTTTGCTACATAGATCCATAGGAACCAGTTCCAACGTCCTGGTGGTACTGACCATTTTCTTACTTTTGAAGGAAGATCTTACCTGCTTCCCCCTTGCACATGCTTTACATATTTTGTCTTCCTTGAACTTAATGTTAGGAAGCCCTACCACTAAGTCCGTAGAGACTAGTTTGTTAAGCTGATTTAGACTCGCGTGACCAAGTCGTTTGTGCCAAAGGAGGGGGTCACTGTCCAACACACTTAAGCAAGTGAGTTCATTTTCAGACAGTGGGGACAAGTCTATGACATAGATATTGTTCACTCTTTCCCTTTAAAACAATCTTGTCAGTAAGCAAGTTAATCACAAAATATTTTGTGGAAGTGAAAGCGACAAGGTTACCTCTGTCACACAGTTGTGACACACTGATCAGGCTATATTTCAAGCCATCTATCAGATACACATGTTCGACGGAACATGTGTCATCCTTACCTACCTTGCCGACCCCAATAATTTCACATTTCTTTCCATTTCCAAAGGAGGCATTTCCTCTTTTGAGGCTTTCAAGTGAAAGGAACTGTTCCTTGTTCCCTGTCATATGATTTGAGCAGCCACTGTCCAAATACCAAATTTGGCTGCTTCCTCTCACTTGAACCTACAAAAAGAAATCAGGGGTTAATTTTAAGAACCCAAAATAGTTTGGGTCCTTTCTACGAGAGAATGGATGAATCAACTTTTTTCTGGCTCAATTTGGTAGCTAGTTTTTCTTTTTAACAAACCTCTCATTTTTTTGACTGACCTGCTCTTTTGCAGTACGCTCAATTTTGTAGTGGCCAGTCTTACCACAGTGGGTGCAGATTTTATTTTTAGGGAGAGTGAGATACTTGCTTTTGGGATCCCACTTGAGCAATTGACTCCCAAAGACAAGTCCTCTCCGGTTACTACTATGATTCTCTTGAAGCCATGTACAAGTTCGATCTAACTCATGTTTGACTTTGCTAAGTTCTTCTTAAGTGTCCTTATCTGTTCATCCTTGGCATAAATCTTATCTTTTAGTTTTCCCACATTTTCTTCTAACATGATATGAGAATGATCAACAATCTTTTTAACAGATCCTAGATTTAATTTTAAGTTTTAAGATTTTAGCTCTAGAATCTCAGTTTCAAGTGGTTGAACCTGGTTCATCAGGGCAGTGTTTTTCTTTTCAGATTCACTTACTCTGATTTCCAGGTTCATGCATTTTGCTTTTAGCATTGCACACTCTTTAGAGAGTTGATTTTTCTCTTTGGTTGTTTCTTTGGAATCATCTATGAAATCAAGTAGCAACTCAGAGAGTTTTTCCTTGGATGGGAACTTTATTTTATTTTTAAGATGGGAGATACTTACCTCTGGTTCTTCACGTGATTCCTCATCAGATTCTCCAATTTCCATGAGCGCCTGATATTCATTCTCACCATCTTCTGATTCTTCATATGATCTTCCCCCCCAAGCAGCAACCATAGCTTTTGTTGTGGTTTTCTTGGGTTGGACCAGTTCCTTCTTCCTGTACCTTCTTTCAAATCTCTCCTTTTTCCACTCCACTTCCCACTAAGGACAGTTCTTGATAAGGTGGTCAGTCTTTCCACACTTGTAGCATCCCTCGTTGGCTGGCCTTTTTGGAGCTTTTGCTTTGTTGTAGTTTCCTCCTCTAGAGATACCCTTCTTCCTTATGAGAAAGTTTCTGAATTCTTTGGTAATCATGGCCATCTCATCTTCCTCAAAATCTCCTCCCTCAGTGATCCTCAGTGTGTCGCGCCCCCTTTTTCCTCGCGGAGATCGGGTTTATGACATTCTGACAACTCCTTTTAAAGGAAGCGGGTTAAAAGAAGACTCACCACCTAACGATTTTTATGGTGTGTTAGGGCACCTAGAGTAGTTAATTCATGAGACTAGTTTGCATTACCAGAGATTGGGTAAGGGCTTGAGGTTGTCCCAAGGGGAAGATATTAGGCAACTCATAGGATCCACAACTGTGGTTCCCGGCAAAATGGTTTTTGTGAATTCGGACAATAAGCAAATAACAAGTAAGGCTCACATAAGAGGGGATTTCAAACAAGTATTGAAGTTTAAAATTTGAAAGAAACCAAAATAAACATTTGAGAGAAGATGTCCTAGGTTTAAAGAAATATGGACCACATCAATGCAATACCCGATCGACACTCCTCAGAGAGGGGCTACACGTGGTATTAACGCATCGGTCATCATATCCATATTCTACCCTTTCCTACCCCGCGAAGGTATTTAAAACGTGTGTTGGTCACGAACTCTATTGCATGCTATTACCCGTCCAATCCTATCAGTCTAGGAGGAGGCTAGGACTATTATTCCTAAAAGGAAAGTATTAGGCTGAATCCCTAGGTTTAACAGACAAAATTCTAAACGACAAACAAAACAATTAGGACTGCAAGTACGGGAAAACACATAGAGGCAAATATGAGGCTCAAGTATTCCTCCACAAGTTATACACATAATTAGCATGACTCAAACACAAATAAGGTCTTTTAACTTTAGAACCTAAGGCAGGATCTCTAGGTGAGGATACAATAGCGAGGCAGTTTTATTACTGAATTTCGGAGAAAGGATTTTTACAAGTTTAAGACTATTGATTTTTACCTATTATTAGCCAAACAGTATACAGAAAAGAGTAGATATCTAGTTTTAACAAGTTTAATACCTAAGGCTTGCTTAGGCGTATTAAACTGCTTCAGTTATACTGTTTTAGTTTCCAATTTTAGAGAAATAGTCATCAAGCAGGGATGACTCTGTTTTAACCAGGCTAAGAGGGGTTAAACTAATATGAATGCAATCCTAAAAGGCATGATATCTAAATGCAAACAAGGTGCAGAATGATGCAAAACCTATACATGATGTTCTAAATGCATAAGCGTTTTCAGCATCAGAATCTATTTTAGCAAGATTCCTTTATCAACACATTTTGACTTAAAAAAGAACATAGTAGTTTCACAGAGAACCCGATTCCTTGTTAAATTGCAGAACCTAACGCATGATTTTCTAGGTGTTTGTAGCAATATGTTCTAACACATGATTTTGGCATAAGTAACATACTGAAAATGATATCCTAAGGGAGATGATTTCTAAATGCAAGATTTGATAGTTAATGTTATCCTGTGACCTAACAAAACAGGATTTTCTAAATGATGCAATTATGGAGATGTTGAAGCAGTAAGACTGTAACGGCCATTTTGTTGTTGTTTATCCTATGAACATGATTTCTAAGTGGATATAAGCATGATGAGATGCTGAAATAAATAAACCTAAGTATCATGGTATCTAATGCATGAATGACATGTATTCCTAAGCATGGTGACTATTGCGCATACAGGAAAAGTAAACCTACAAGCATGGTTTCTACTCGTGCCTATACTAAGCATGCATATTCCCCACCCATTTCACTATCCAGCCCCCAGAATCATTTTTACAATTAGTTATTACATACCAGTATTGTACAAATTACATGAGTAAATAAGAAAATTAAGAAGTTACAGTATAGGGAGCCTACCAATAGGCCCAAAATCTCCAGATCCTTAATGCCATATGCCATGATCTTTTATAACCCGGGTGTGTCAGAGTTCCTAAGGACCTCAGAGGATCCCAGACAGTGCTCACACCCAGGTACCCTAGCCAGGAATGAGTAAGTGCAGTGTGGGAATGCCAGACTTATGTGTCAGAGTTCAATGAGTACTCAAATGGTCCCCAAGGCAGTGCTCACACGAAGGGGGCTGAACTTGGGAACTAGGAGTAGTGAGATGTGCTCATAATTCGGGGAGTTTGGGTAAAACAGTGTTTGAAAACAGTTTGAAAAGAATAGATTTTAGTAAAGACCAGCCTTTCAGAACAAAGATTCAATTGCTAAAAAAACAGTTTGCAAAAATGAAATAAACAAAGTCAGTATCACTTAAGGGACCCAAGGTGGTCCATCAAACACAAGTAGGGGTGAGAGGTTTTAGGGACAAGTACACAGCCTGTGAAGCAGGCAGCCTTACACATAAACACATAATCAAAGGGGTTTTTAAAGGGTTCAAGGATATGATGAAGGGTCAAACATATCAACCAAACAACTAGCATCATAACTGAATTAACATATTAGACATAGACATGGAAGTGCATATAAAGAACGGGGGTTGAGTGTAGGGAGACACATTGAGCATGCAAAATAAATTGACAGTAGATGTGTGAAAGTGATATTCAGAATTCTAAGTGCATGTTGAACAGTAGAAACACAAGTAGAAACATATAAGAAATACCAAGAACTGAACTATGAATAGAAACATATTGGTTTGGATGACTGAAGCTTAAATCAGGACATACCAGTATGATGAAGAAAGCAGTAATGCAAGCAAGGACAAGAGATGCATAGTAGTCATCCTTGGTTTACAGCCGACTCACCCAAAGTATTAGAAAATAGCACAAAAGAGATAGTGAAAAGAGTATGAAACTCTTATGAAAGAGAAGTTCACAAATTAGTGTTTGTCTATGTCTGTGTGTGTAAGACAACTTTTGAACAGTGTATTGTTCGTGTTCTTGTGAGGAATGAATATAGTGTATATATAATTCTAAAAACAAGTGCAGAGTGGCATGATTATAGAAAACAACATCAATTAAATCAATCAGCGGTCTGGACTCCCTTCAATTAAGGAGTCATGATTCAAACGGGTATAAATTATGCTAAATAAGGAAAAGATCACTTAGAAAGCTGTTTATACCATAATAGGAGTATTATAGAATGTAGTATGTAATAAGGTCAAGTACGTGTTTTTCACATAAGGAAAATATATGTACTGAATATTTGACAACATGTTTAAGCACATAAATAAGGTAAGATACAATTTAATTCTTAAAATACTTTACAGGAATCACGGATGGGACTAAAATCACAGGGGAACCATTTCTAATTAAGGAAAGTATCACATAAGTAAGGGAATACTTTGAAAATTAGTAAAGCAGTATCATTCAAAAGGAAATATCCCAGTTTTTGAGGAAAATCAAAATCAGTAGAAGGCGTAGAGTAAAAAGTTAATAAAGCTTCAATCAAATAATACTGGAATAGCATATGTTAAGCAAGAATCAGAAAACCCTAGGCAAAGTAAGAATCACACAAATTCAGAGACAAGCAGTAACGTTTAACGTGATAAGAACACAGAGAACCTAATCAGAAAACCTAATGGAAATAATAAGACAATATCACAGAGAAGCTTAAACATTTACGAGAGATAAGAGTTCTTACATTTAAACAACATATCAGTCATAGAAGATTCAAAGTTTAGGGAAAAACTTAGGGTTTTTAGTAAAGTGAGTTAAAAATGAAAGAAACTTTGAATCAATCGTTAAATCATAGAAAGAAACATAGAATGACATTAAAATAGAAGAAAAATCATTTTTTGAAAGGAGGGTCATGAAACCCTAATTTGAAGACGAAAGATCGTTTAAAGTAGAAAGGTTTTCCGGAGAAAAACATGTAAAAAAGCTTAGTAATATCGTAGATCTAAGGAATATTTAGAAGAAATCGAGGAGATGTAGGAGTTCGGGTTTCGTGGAACCCAGAGAACAAGAAAAACCTCAAAGATGTCGCCGGCTTTAGCCGGAAAAGGTCGTAGCTCTTACTCAGACGGACGGGGATGGGCAGAAAGTGGCATGAGGGACCATGAGAGTTGAGTGAACTGCTCTAGGTTCGCCTGAGGGCTTTAGGGTGTCACTGGACCGGTGCAAGGTGGATAAATAACCAAGAGATGATGAGGAGCCATGAATTCCGGTGAGAGAACCAGCCGGAGAAGATGAACGGGCTTCATCGGAGGAGAGAAGCCAAGGGAAGGTTCTAGAGAGAACCAAAGAGAACCAGAGAGAGATAGAGAGAGAATGAGAGTTGGGAAAATGAGGGGTTGGTCGGGTAGTGATGGGGTTTAATTATGGTAACACTAATCTGGACCGTTGATCTAATTTGATCAACGGTTCAGATCAGGTGTGGGGTTGGGCCGGGTTAATTATGGGTTTTGGGCTGGGTTAATTACGGGTTAAAGGTCAGGTGAGCTGGGTTTAAAAATTGGCTATAATTTAAATAAATAGGGCTAAACGTTAAATACCCTGAAGAATAAGATAATTAATTAATTAAAATAGCTAATAATTGTGTAAAAATGAGATTAAAACTAAAGAAATGAAATTAAGATGATTAACTAATATAAAAAATATAAAATGATCACTTATTGATTTTAAAATGGTATAAATGTACATTTGTGCTATTATTGCAAAAATTACTGAAATTAGCTAAATAATGCCAATATTGGCTAATTTGTGAAATAATTAAATCCTAATGAAATTAAATAGGATTATGAATAATATATTGAGCAAGAAAATGTCTTGAAATCATTTATAACATCATTTATGCATAGTTATGAATAATTATGGAATATAAAGTATTAAATAAACAGGGAAATAATTTGATAAAAATACGAGAAATTATGGGAAAATACTAATTATTATAAAGAGAGATTTTGAAGGTATGTGTGCAAGTTTGAAAATAATTTGCGGAAAAATTGGGTATCAATACAGTGCTAGACTCCTCTTCTTCTTTAGAGCATCCATTTTCTTTTTCTACCTTCTGAGTTCATAAGCAGTAAGGTTTCCAAATAGCTCGTCCAATCCGAGGTTTGCCATATTTTTGAATTCCTGGATAGCAGTGATCTTGCTTTCCCAGGAAATTGGCAAGACCCTTGTCAGGATCTTCTCTACCCTGTCCTCTTCAAGAATGACTCTACCAAGAGACTTANGAAATAGGCAAGACCCTTGTCAGGATCTTCTCAACCCTGTCCTCTTCAAGAATGACTCTACCAAGAGACTTAAGTTCATTTGTCAAGGTTGTGAACCTTGTGTACATCTCTTGGATTGTCTCTCCTTCTTTCATAGTGAAGTTTTCATACTGAGAGTATAGTAGAGTACCTCTTGATCTTTTCACCTGAGGTATTCGTTCATCGGCTACTTGTAAGGTATCCCAGATTTCTTTGGCAGTGGTGCAACTTTGAATCCTATTGTACTCGTCTGGACCTAGTCCACAAACTAGCCACTATTTGGCCTTAGCATTCTTCTCCCATTTTTTCAGATCCTCAGTAGTTCAATCAGCCCTAGTCTTTGGTACATCTACACCTTCAGTAGTCTTCTTCATGGTAGCTAGATGACCATCAGTGACTATGTCCCATAGTTCATAGTCTTCTCCAATCAGGTGGTCCTTCATAATGTTCTTCCACCAAGAGTAATACTGGCCATTGAAGATTGGTGGCCTTGCAATTGATTGACCCTCCCAGTTTCCAGGTGGTACACTCATTTTGATCTTTTCCAAGGTGTTAGGCTTTTCAAGGATAACCTGCTCTAATACCAATTGATGTTTTATACGTGAATACCACACAAGAGGGGGGCGGGTGTGATTTGTGTGGTGTCCAATTTTTTGAGTGCTGTCTTTATAGAAGAACCTAGTTCTTCTTGGTGTTCCAACTTCTACTATTTGCAGAAAAGTAATTGCAGAATTAAAGGACACATCAATTTTACGTGGAAAAAATCTGGCTCAAAAGGTAAAAAACCCACGACCTACTTCCTAGTAGAATTTTTCCAAACTCTTCACTATGACAATGAGCCAAACAATATTTACAAAATAAACTCTTTTGTAAACCTAAGGACTAACTCTAATCCATTTGTAGCAAACTAGCCTCTAACTAATTGCGACAACCTCAAGTTAGCTCTAACTTGAAAGGTGTGTACCTATTAATATTTGCTTCTAGATAAAGCTGAAAGATACAATATTAAATCACCTACTACAACCAACTAGACTCAAAGACAAACAGATGGAACTGGTTCTTCTAGCTGGTCAGTAGCCTTTGTGTCGCACAAAGATTCTGCTTGCAAAATTACTCTGGGAATTTTGCTTTCAGTTCTTGATTCACTTTAGTATTTGTGCGTAAAGTCTTCAGCAGGAATGCTTCAACACTTTATAGAGTCAGTCGTTGAGATATGTTGTTCAATTTTAATGCAACTCTACCTTGGTGGAAGAGTTTGTATTTATCTCAACTTCCCCTTTGTTTCTGTCCTTGCTGAACTCGAACTCTAACCTCTTGTCAATTTGCAACCTTTTCGCTTTAGGAGACAAGCTCTTGGTTCATGGATAATTTACAATCATGTTTATCTCCTATACATAGACGGTTCTTGTGCCAATGGGTCTGTTCAAGTATTTTTTCCTTGATGGACCTGGCTCAACTGGGTAGACATTTTTCAATCTTCAAAACCATGCAGTGACTTGGCTCAACATTTCCACATCAAGACGAAGCCAAAGGGAATTTCTCTCCAAACTGGCAAGGCCCGTACATGGTTCACAGAGTGCTGACAGGAGGAGCACTTACACTTGTAGAAATGGACGGAGAACTTTGGCCGAAACTAATCAATTCAGATGCAGTCAAGCGTTATTATGTGTAATCCTTTATGCTTCTATCAATGATGTAACTTGAAATATGCTTGACTTGATTCCCGTTTAAGAGGGGATACGTAGGCAGCCCTATGGGTTCGGTCACAATTCAATAAAATTTCATTTTCCCCGCAATTGGAAACTGGGGCAGAATTTTGAGGAGGACCCTCAAAATTCTGAAGCAAGTTCAGTCAATCGCCGCATGAGCAACAGTCAGAAGGATTCACCCACCAAACTGGGGCAGAAGTTTTAGGAGGACCCTCAAAATTCTGTATCCTGAGAGATTGCAATGTCTCAAACCGTGTCACGGTCATCGATTCAACTAAAACTACTTTAGATTATATGTTTATATTATACTTTTAAAAAATCATGCATATTTATTCTTGAAAAAACTTGTTTAGCAAATGCTACCCTAATGATACAGATAGTATCATCAGGTCGAGCAGAACGAGTCAAGAAGAGCCTGCTGGGATACGAACTAACCTTTCCCCTTTACAAAACTCACGATTTTTCTGTGGATTCAGGCACAAAAAACAAACACATAGGGGAGTCTCAAATTTCATCACAATCGCAAATGCCAAAGATCGATGTCCACACAAAAAAGACGAACATGTTCAAAATCACGATCCTCAAGGCCATCATACTTGCCGTCATCTATTATCAATACAAATGATGCTCCGTAGTCACAACAATCTCAACAATCACAATGCTGCAATCTGCTATCAGCTAAGAACTCCTATTGTCATTTTATTTCCTGCATAAGGCTACCATTCTGCCTTCCGAGACTAAACGCTATCTCTATCTGCATTCGCATTCTTGCATAAGGCTACCTTTCTGCCTTCCGAGGTTAAACTCTACTTCCATATGAATTTCATAAGGCTACCCTTCTGCCTTCCGAGACTAAAAGCTGTCTCCATCTACATTCGCATTCTTGCATAAGGCTAAATTTCTGCCTTCCGAGGTTAAACTCTATCTCTATCTGCATTGCATAAGGCTTCCTTTCTGCCTTCCGAGACTAAACACTATCTCCCTCTACATTCGCATTCTTGCATAAGGCTACCATTATGACTTCCGAGGTTAAGCTCTACCTCCATCTGCACTTGCATAAGGCTACGTTTCTGCCTTCTGAGACTAAACGTTGTGTACCTCAACATTCGCATTCTTGCATAAGGCTACCATTCTGCCTTCCGAGGTAAAGCTCTACCTCCATCTGCACTTGCATAAGGCTACTATTCTTCCTTCCAAGACTAAACGCTGCCTCCAACGGCATTCTCATCTTGCATAAGGCTACCATTCTTCCTTCCGAGGTTAAGCTCTACCTCCATCTGCACTTGCATAAGGCTACTATTCTACCTTCCGAGGCTAAACACTGCCTCCAATTTACTTTTCAAAAGCAACCATTGCCTCAATCACTATTTACTTCGCTTTCCTTTCGGGTTAATCTCTTCCCCTTTAATTTTCAAGACTAAGCTCTGTCTTGTTAGCATCATATCATTGCATCTTCATGGGCTGAAATATCACCAACCTATCCAAAGACGTCATCGTTCGGAGGCACCATCTTCATGGCCGGAGAACACCATGTCATGGCCTGAGGATCTCTTTAATCATTTTGCATATCATTATTCAAAGGCATCATGGTTTGGAGGCACCTTCCTCATGGCCCGAGAACATCATTTCACGGCCTGCGAATCCTGCATCAAGCAATTCATGACCTAGGACATCATGGTCTAAGGACGTCATCCTTAACCGTCCAAAGACAACATTCATGGTCCAACGGGAGTTTGCATCATGTTTAAATTACGCATAATATATGCTTGTATTGTTCATTTGCAGGTAATCCGGCAAGCAACAACCATGGCAGGAGCGGTCCTGCTCCAGTTCTCCCAAACTACGCCGTCAGCCGTTTGTTCACCTAACCCTGTACTTTGCGTCCGTTCTTTTAAAAACTTCATTGGTATACTACACCAATGATTCCTGAACTACATATGGTCTGATTCCTATAAAACCAGGGATATGTAGGCAACTCGGAAACCAGGGTGCAGCCTAAATCTTTTCAAACTTTTTCGCTCGGTCAAAATTAGCCATCATATCTTTACCCGACAACTCTTTCATCCTTCCCGGGTAAAGAGGGGCAGCTATTGATACCCAAATTTTCCTCAAAATATTTTTTTAAATTTTCATATATGCCTTCAAAATCACTTTTCGTGATAACTGGCATTTTTCCATAATTTTCCATATTTTTATGAATTTCTTTTCCAATTTATTCAGTATTTTTATTCAATAATTATGCATAAATTGTATTACAAACAATTTCAAAATATTTCCCAGCTCAATATGTCATATTAGTCCTATTAGGATTTAATTATTTCACAAATTAGCGAATTCGGCATTATTTAACTATAATAACAACAATTTTATAATTATAGCCTAATTGTGAGTTTTATACCATTTAAATCAATAATTAGTTATATTTTTTAATATTAGTTAATTAACTTAATTTTATTTATTTAGCATTAATTTCACTTTTTATAATTACTAGCTATTTTTTTATTAATTATTTATATATTTTATGGGGTATTTAACTAATAGCCATTTTTAATTTTCAATTGTAGCCTAAATTAAACCAAACCCACCTGATTAAATTAGCCCAAATACCCAATCCGCCCGACCCAATTCTTCCTAAATCCCCCCGTCCCTCATTCTCACTCAGACGCTCATCTCTCTACTCTCTCTCTACCTCTCTAGTTCCTTTTAGAGACTTCCAGTCTCTCCACCTCCGATTAGGTCCGTTCGTCTTCTCCGGTCGCCTCTTCGCCGGAAGTCATGAATTCCTCACCATCCTCAGGCCTCTCATGGTTCCTTTACGCCGATGTTGCTGTCTCTAAGATCTTCAAGAGACCAGGGTTCACTCTCTCACACCTTTGGCGTGTCTTAAGTCTTCATGGCTCGATCTCCAGTAAGATTTCCCTACTTTCCAGCTAGATCCTGTGGTTTCTATGCCGACTCTCTCTCTCTGGGTTCTATCTTTGAAACCCTAACTTGTAAACTCTCGATTCTTCTATATCTGTAACAGATCTATACCTATTTTGAGTTATTTTCATATTTTCCTTAAAGACTTTCCGTTTTCCTTAAATGTTTCTTCGTTCTTTCAATCTAGGGTTTTATACCCTTTTCAAAAACAGTTCTCCTTCTGATTTTTTAGGATTATTTGTGACTTTCAGTGTGTTTAAACATTATTTAAGCTTTTCCCTTTGATTGAATAATGTTTGTTAAGAAACCCCCAAATTTCTTAGTTTCAATCTATGGTTCTGAGTTTATTTGCGATAACATGTTTACCTATTTTATTATGACTGCTTTACTTTCATGAGTACTTTGTATTTTGTGATTTTTATTCTATGATTTGCTTGTTAGGGTTTCTGGCTGCAATTGTTCCTGCTTAGTCGGTGATTTCACCTTATTTTTGTCCATCAATGTTTCTGATGCTTCTTATTATGCTTACATCATGTTTAGCCGTCGATTTAGACTATGTTCTATACAAACCCCTAATTGTGTATATGATTTTACCCTACTTGTCTCCTTAGGGTTCTGATCTTTTTCTATTATATTCTTATTACGTTTATTCTCATAAGGCTAGGCTAAATCAGTGCTATATTCTATTTGTGAATCCCTGAATCTCTATGGTTGACATTTCACTGATTTTGTTCTCTACCGATTTTGAGTATTTCCTTAAATGTGTGATATTTTCCTTGATTAATGATAATTTCCTGTAATTCAAACCTCAATTGATGGTTCTCTTACTGGTTTCCAGGATTTAATTATCTCTTGCCTTATTTCTATGAATAATTTTGCTGTTGAACGACTTTACATATATTTTACTTAAATAGAATTCTGAACTTAGTCTTATTGCACACTATATACCTATACTATACTTAGGCTACTGATTTTATGCTTTTACATGATTCCTTTCGTTATTTTTAACCTGTCTATTACCGTTTGAAATTGACTCCTTAATTGAAGGGAGTACTTACCTTGATTATATGTTGATTGATTCCGAGTCCCCATAATTACTGATGAACTCTGATTTTTACCTTATGCGCTACCTGCTTTCAAACTATATATACATGCCTTTTCATTAACACAAACACGAACACACACACCGTGCAACTGCTCTCTTACTCACATACATATTATCTATTGCTCTTCTCTGGATTACCTGCTATTACTAGTCGGCTGCAAGCCAAGACTAGTTATTCTATTTGCCTATTATTCATTCTGTACTTGCTATTCTTCCAACTGGTATGTCTTCAATTTATGTTTAAGATTCAAAACAATATGTTTCTTTGGGTATTTCAATTCATCCTATTCCTAATCTGCTTTTTCTTATGGTTTTGTTGCTCTACTTGCAATTAACCTGTGTGCTTGCTGTTTTTAGTTGTTAATGCATTCCCTTTAAGCCTCAGCATGTGTACTAACCTCTTGTATGTTTCAATATGATTCTACTTATGTCTGCTCTAATTCTTAGTATACTACAACATGCCCCACATGTTACTAAGTCTCTATACTCTACCTAGATACTTTTCCTGAACCTATGTGTAAATATGTGTATTGTATGCTGTCCTCTCCCCAGTACTCCTTCAATTTGATTTTGTTTAGTTCTTGGTATGAACTCTTGGTGACAAACTGTGACTATGACTGTTTAGGTTCTATACCAATCTGTGATACTCTAATACTTCTATATTGATAACTGGTATCCCAATCTGTTTCTATGTGTCCCCAATCCCTGCTTCCTTGTTTGTATGGTTGTCTCTCTATGTGTTGTGTATTGTTTGATATTGTTTGAATGCTCCATCCCCTGTTCTTTTTAAAAACTATTTACTAAGGCATTCACTTACTGATATGTAAACTTATTTTGAATAAACTATTTTCAGAAACGCTCTTTTAACTCAACTCTTTTCAAATCATCTCCTGCACTTCACTTTATTCTTAGACCCTTAAGTTCTGCCCCCTCAGTGTGAGCACTGCTTTGGGACCCTTGAGCTCCCTTTGAACTCTGACACACCGAGGATGGCACTTCCACACTGCATATGTTCAATTCTTGGTTACTAAGTCTGGGTGTGAGTGATGCGAGACTAGAATTCATAGTTTAACATGTTATATGCCTTACATTTTATGTGCGTTAATGATAAAAACACACGTTTTATGAGCATAATGGAGTTTATTTCATGTGTAGGTGAATTGGAGATGGAAACCGAGCTAAATGGATGCAAATATGTCAAAAATACGCTTGAGAGGCGAAGAGGGAACACCTTGGCCTTATCCAGGCGTTTGCCTCCTAAATCCAGGCTGGCCCTGGCGTTAGGGGGGCGTTTGCCTCCTAAAGCCTGGCCTGGCCTTATCCAGGCCTTAGAGCCAAAACGCCTGGTCTCATGCAACTGGTCAATTTTGAGTTTTGACGAGTTTAAGTGTTTCCCGGTATAAATAGAAGTCTCCTACACGTTTAGGGTTTGTCCTAAACTTATAAATAGACCCCAAAAACACAACTTAGAGAAGATTCGAAGGGATTCGGACAACAAGCCATCAATTTGTACAGATTTTCTTCATTACTTTGTAGTTTAATTATGCAAGTTATTTTAGATTTGATTCTTATGAACTTGTTTAGCTAACTTCTTTAATCTAGGGTTTTGGTAGAACCCGTTGGGGGATGAACTTATTTTGTTATTAATATAGTTCCGATTGGTTGATTAATCTCTAATTGTTCAACTACGTTCTTGTTGTAGTTAATTGAATGGCCATCAATTAGCTGTGCCTATTTATTATGTATCTACTTGAGAGAGAGTGCATATTTAGGTAGTTGTTTGAACAACATCACTCCCGGAGTATAGACGAAAGTCATAACCGAGGGTTTAGAGGTTGGATTAGAGATAACGATACCTCGGGTGCAATCTAAAGTGAACTGTAATGCAATCTAGCTAGCGTAACTTGAGAGAGTGCGTCTAGTAAATTATCATAATTACTTGAGAGAGATTTATGGTAGATAGAGTGTTCGCGATTGATAGAAACAACTAATCAAGCTATATAAAGTATGCGAGAAGTAAATTTGCCGACGGGGGAAACCATAACCTTAGATCTTTATTACAATTGTCTACACCTTAGCGTAGTTAATATTTAGTTTTAGTAATTTAAATAATATCAAGTGACAGTTGAGTATTCTAACAGCTTGCTTGATACGTAAATTCCCTGTGGGATCGACTCTGGGCATAATACCCCGGGTTATATTTGCAGCTCCCGCTTAGTCTTTTATTAGACATAGTTGAGCGTGATCAGTGAGCATTGCCCAGGAGCCCTTGAGGTCCTTAGGGAACTTTGACACACCCGGATTATAAAAAGGTTGTGAAATACGATATGGCAATGAGGTTTTGGAGGACTTGGGCCTATCTGCAGGCTCCCTATAGAATAGCTTCTTATTTTTCTCTATTTCAATTATATAATTCATGATCCATGGTCTGTAATAACTTATTGTAAATAACTCTTGGGGGATGGATAATGAAAAGGGAAAGGGATAACTATGCATGCTATAGATGCAATGGTAGAAATCATGCCCTAGGTTCTTTACATTCCCTATATCTGCGTTAGAAACCATGATTAGGACCAACATGTTCATTCAAACCCTGCTAAACATGCATTAGATATCATGTCTTTAAGGCTTGCATGTTTACTGCTTTAACGTACATCCTGTCTTTAATTTATGCCCATGCCTACCACTTAAAAATCCTGCTCCTAGGATAATAAAAATCAATATAAAATTGTCACTCCTCTGCATTCAAAATCATGTCTTAACCATCTTGTAAATCTTTGTGCATTTTAGAAATCATGCTTAAGGAATTCCGTGCATCCTGAAATCATGTCTTAAGCATCCTGCATTTAAGTGTGCATATTAGATGCCATGCTCTAGGATTTCATTTGCATTTGACTAACTACTCCTAGTTTAAACTGGTGATTCATGAAAGGAATAAAATAGTCTTCCATATGATTATTGTAACAACCCGACCGGTCATTTTTCATATTAGGACCCCGTTCCCCTAAATGAAAGTTCCCATAGCGTCTTTTCATGGTTTATGACCTGCGGGGATGGGTGGTTTGGGATTTGGGAGTGTTTAGAGTGCTATAGGAACACTTGGTTCCTTAAGGTTGGCCTATTTGGCCAAGTTTGACTTCGGTCAACATTTTGAGCACACAATCTCGGAATCAAGTGCTGAGTGCTCCAATAGATCCGTATGATGATTTCAGAATTGGGCGTATGTTCGGAACGGGTTTTCGATGACCCTGGAGCATTTTAGTGCCCAATATGGAAACCAGGTTTTCCTTAAGTTGAAATTTGGTTTGGAAAGTGATTTTATGCTATCGAGGTCCGAATGGAATTTCGAGACCGAGAATAGATCCATTATGTCATTTATGACTTGCCTCCAAAATTTGAAGTCATTCCGAGTAGTATAGGTTGGTTCGGTGCGTCGTTATAGAAATCAAAAACTTGAAGTTCTTAAGTTATGAATGCAGGGGTTTTGGGGTATGATTTTGAGTTTTAGCATTGTTTTGAGTGTTCCGAAGGCTCGAGCAAGTCCGTATTATGATTTAGGACTTGTTGGTATATTTGGATGGGGGCTCGGGTGGGCCAAAACATATGCTGGTGCAGCTGTTGCTGGTGTGATTGCAGGTGCGGTTGCCCAGCTGCAGGTGCAGATGCAGTTCCACAGGAGTGGAGCTGCAGGTGCGGGCCCTGTCCTTCTCGTACAAACTCGCAGGTGTGAGCCCTTGCTCGCAGGCGCAGGACCGCTGGTGAAGTCCTCGAGCCGCAGGTGCGGAACCCCTGTAGGCCAGGAAATATATATTTTTAAAAACACGGGAGTTTTGCCACTTTTCTCCATTCTTCTTCACCATTAGAGACTTGGGAGCTTGGGAAGAACACACCTCGACCTAGATACTGTTAAGGTAAGTTAATTCCTTCCTAATACTAGTTTAATACATGAATTATTAATGGAATTAACTACTAAATCATAGGAAAATCAAGATTTAGGGTAGTAAATTGGGGTTCTTGAAAATTTGGTGAATTACTTAATTTTTGCTATGAATTCAAGTAGAAATCATATAATTTTAATCCTTAGGCTATGGGTGAGTGATTCCTTCGAGAATTTTCGAAATTATAGCATGCGGGCTCGGGGTTGAAATTTGGTAATTCTTCAAGAATCTTGGAACTTTTTAATTAATAGGGTAGTTTCTCTTCTTTCAGCTTGAGTTGATGTAATTGTACTACATTTTTCTAGTTGCGAGTCCTCGAGGTTAGAGTTCGGAGTTTCGGGCGCATCCTTGATCCGAGGGGTAGATTCGACATGAGGTGAGTCTTCATTCTAACCTTGTAAGAGGGAATTGTCCCCCTAGGTGATTTAAATGCTATGTGTACTTGTTTGGGGGCTACGTACGCACCAAGTGACGAGAGTCAGTGTGTAGCGGCTATTGTTGTTATGTCGGGGTAGTTAGGCTCACATCATGCTTTGTATTCTTTATTGTAATGATATATATGTTATGAATCCATGTTATGCTTAGTATTGTCTCCCTGAGATGTTATAAAAATTGATTGTTGGAAAGAAATGGTTGTGGAAAGTAAGCATTAAGGATTCTTGTGTGTGTATGTGACCGCTTCGCAATCTATATTCCGCGAGCGATATGTGATTTCCCTCACTCTCATGGGAGTGGGCCGTACACCACGACGGATTGAAAGGTGCACTTTTGGTTTGGACCGTTCGATCCTCAGCAATGCACATACATGACTAGGTAAGCATGCACTTTTGGGATGGGTCGGTCGATCCTCGGCAGTGAATAGGTATTTTCCTTATGACTCCGGCCGGTTGTTTCCTTTCTATGTGCGCATGACTATTTGGTACCATTTCACGGACATTAGCTTGTCATATATTTGGGGGAAGAAAGTGGACATTGATATTTATTGTCTGTATTTACTTGGTGTTTCTGTGATTTATACGTATTTGCTGCTCATTGTCTTACATGCCTACGATTTTACGTTATATTCTTTCATGTACTTTACTATTGGACCTTAGTGAGTGTCAAGTTGACCTCTCGTCACTACTTCTTCGAGATTGGACTGGATAATCACTTAGTACATATTTATTTATGTACTCATGTTGCACTTCTGTACTTGACTGTACAAGTTCTGAGGCTGGTGCATCTGGTTATCAGACCGGGGCTAGGTACTGACCATTGCGGGCCTGACTTCACGGCGAGCTGCTACCCCTGACGATCCACAGCACTTGGAGTTTTCATTTGATTTTTCCCGTCTATTTACTTCAGACAGTGGGATCGTATGTATATATTATGTATCTAGTCATTCAGTTAGTTGCCTGTGACACTCGTGATACTAGTTCCTTGCACACACGTAGTGGTTATATTTTGGGTTTTGGGGCCTAGTCCTTCCCGTCCAAACTTGCAGGTGTGAGCCCCTGCTCGCAAGCGCGGGACAGCATGTGCTGTCCTCGAGCCGCAGGTGCGGAACCCCTGTAGTCCAGGTAGTATATATTTTCAAAAACATTGGATATTTTCCACTTTTATCCATTCTTCTTCACCATTAGAGACTTGGGAGCTTGGGAAGAACACACCTCGACCTAGCTACTGTTAAAGTAAGTTAATTCCTTCCTAATACTAGTTTAATATATGAATTATTAATGGAATTAGCTACTAAATCATAGTAAAATCATGATTTAGGGTAGTAAATTGGGGTTCTTGGAAATTTGGTGAATTACTTAATTTTTTCTATGAATTCAAGTAGAAATCACATAATTTAATCCTTAGGCTATGGGTGAGTGATTCCTTCGAGAATTTTTGGCATTCTAGCGTCCGGGCCCGGGGTTGTAATATGGGAATTCTTCAAGAATGTTGGAACTTTTGAATTAATAGGGTAGGTTCCCTTCTTTGAGCTTGAGTTGATGTAATTGTACTATATTTGTCTAGTTGCGAGTCCTCGAGTGTAGAGTTCGATGTTTCGGGTGCATCCTTGATCCGAGGGGTAGATTAGACATGAGGTGAGTCTCCCTTCTAACCTTGTAAGAGGGAATTGTCCCCCTAGGTGATTTAAATGCTATGTGTACTTGTTTGGGGGCTACGTACGCACCAAGTGACGAGAGTCAGTGCGTAGCGGCTATTGTTGTTATGTCGGGGTAGTTAGGCTCACATCATGCTTTGTATTCTTTCCTGTAATGGTATATATGTTATGAATCCATGTTATGCTTAGTATTGTCTCCCTGAGATGTTATAAAAATTGATTGTTGGAAAGAAATGGTTGTGGAAAGTAAGCATTAAGGATTCTTGTGTGTGTATGTGACCGCTTCGCAATCTATATTCCGCGAGCGATATGTGATTTCCCTCACTCTCATGGGATTGGGCCGTACACCACGACGGATTGAAAGGTGCACTTTGGGTTCGGACCGTTCGATCCTCAGCAATGCACATACATGACTAGGTAAGCATGCACTTTTGGGATGGGTCGGTCGATCCTCGGCAGTGCATAGGTATTTTCCTTATGACTCCGGCCGGTTGTTTCCTTTCTATGTGCGCATGACTATTTGGTACCATTTCACGGACATTAGCTTGTCATATATATGGGGGAAGAAAGTGGACATTCATATTTATTGTCTGTATTTACTTGGTGTTTCTGTGATTTATACGTATTTGCTGCTCATAGTCTTACATTCCTACAATTTTACGTTATATTCTTTCATGTACTTTACTATTGGACCTTAGTGAGTGTCAAGTCGACCGCTCGTCATTAATTCTTCGAGATTAGACTGGATAATCACTGGGTACATGTTTATTTATGTACTCATGCTGAACTTCTGTACTTGATTGTACAGGTTCTGAGGCTGGTGCATCTGGTTATCAGACCGGGGCTAGGTACTGACCATAGCGGGCCTGACTTCACGGTGAGCTGCTACCTATGCTGATCCACAACAGCGCCTTGGAGTTTTCATTTGATTTGTCCCGTGTATTTACTTTAGACAGTGGGATCGTATGTATATATTATGTCTCTAGTTAGTCAGTTAGTTTCCCGTGACACTCGTGATACTAGTTCCTTGCACACACGTAGTGGTTATATATATATATATATATATATATACATATATACATATATGTATATATATTCCCGTCTTCTGGCTCAGAAACCCTTACAGTTATTCTATTTACTACTGAGTTATGATCTAAATCAACATGTTTTAAACTGGTTAAAATTGGTAAATGCCGAACTAAATAATCAAGTAAAGAGGGGTAACACATAGTGAAATTCATGTTGGCTTGCCCAACCCCGCAGTTGGGCGCCATCACGACCTGATTTAGGACTTGGGTCATGACAATTATCATGTCTGCTCTCAATAGAAATTGGTAACTGACCTTGCATTCTCAGATTTACATCACTCAGAACAACATGTTTTAGGTAAAACAACCTCTAAACTGTTTAATAATTCTGGTAGCTATTATGTACAACCCCACGCCTAGGCAAGCCTTAGGTAATCAATCTCTTTAAAACTGAATGTTGTTAACTGTCTAAGGGCTAACATGTTTTTTTTAAATCAGTAGGCAAAACTGATTAGGGATTTCTGAGTAATAAAACAAACATGCATATCTATTTATCTTCTGAACTCACTAAGACACCATATCTTAGGTCTGAATTCAAATACTGTCCTTACTTGTGTTTGAGTCATGCTGTTTATGTGCATTATATGCGGAGGTAAACTTGATCCTCTTACATGCTCCTATGTGTTCCCGTTTACTGCAGTGCTATGTGTTCTTTATTGGTCGCCTTAGAATTTTGCCTTTTAAACCTAAGGGTCTGCCTAGCACCTCCCTCTTAGGTTAGTAGTCCTAACCACCTCCAGGACTATTAGGAAGGGACGGGTAACGACACGCAATAGAGTTCGTGACCAACACACACTTTAATTACATTCACGTGGTAGGAAAAGGGTAGAATATGGATATGATGACCGATGCACTAATACCACGTGTAGCCCCTCTTTGAGGAGTGTCATACCGGGTATTGCATTGATGTGATCCATATTATTACAAACCTAGGATATCCTTTAATTTACATGCTTAAATTGTAACCCATTTCAAAACTCAGCTTTTTCTCTAATTATTTTCAAACACCTTGCATGCTTAAGATTTAAATCCCCTCTTATTTGAGCCTTTATTTGTTTATTTTTGCTAAACCGTAAAAATTCACAAAAGTTTTTTGGTTGGGAAGCACATTTGTTGATCCTGAGGGATGCCTAACACCTTCCGCTTAGGATAATTTCAAACCCTTTCCCTATCTCTGGTTAATGACTTAGTTATAGAAAAATCCCTTAGGTGCCCTAACGCACCTTTAAAATCGTTAGGCGGCGACTCTAAGAATGCAAACCCCTTTCCAAAAAAGAGTTGTCTCAAGCCAAATTTCCTGAACCCGATCTCCGCTAGGAAAAAGGGGGAGCGACAAACAGTACACTGAGGAGTTGAAGGAAATATTTTTGCACAAACATGCATTTCTGCGGCCTATTATGTGGCGGCATAATCACTCTGCGGGTCGCAGAGTGAAGCAGCTTTTTGGGCCAATTTGAGGTCAATTTCGCGGCCGATTATGCGACTTCATAACCGTTTCGTGGGCGCACTTTGGTCTCATAATCATCCTTAGACTTTTGCGGAGGGAGTTTCTGCGGCGCATTATGCGACCGCAAAACAGGTCCCCAGGCATCATAATGGCCTCAAAGTGAAGCAGGCCAACCCAGTTCCTAGGGCCATCCTTCTCGGTCATTTTGTGGACTGTAGAATCATTATGCGGTCCCATACGCGACCGCAAAACCAATCCCACGACATCTATTTTGGATATTTTAAACTCGACCCTATTTTGTTAAAACACATACGATAGACCATTTGTGACGACCCGGTAGGTTGTCTTGAGTGTTATAGCCTTCATCCCCTATTAACTACTTTCCCCGTATCTATTTCTGCTATTGTGATTTTCCAGGGGGGGGGGGTTGGTTTTTGTTTTAGGAGTGTTTAGGGACACTTATCCCTAAACGGGAGCTTAAGCCTCAGGATTTGGACCGTAGTTGGAACTGTGTGAAGATGACCCTGAAATGGAGTTCCGTCAATTCCGATAGCTATGTTAGGTGATTTTCGACTTAGGGACGTGTTCGAATTGTGTTTCAAAGATTTGTAGATCATTTAGGCTTGAAATGACGAAAGTCGAAGTTTTGGAGATTTTGACCGTCAATGGAATTATTGATATTGGGGTCGGATTCCGATTCTTGAAGTTATAATAGGTCCATATGGCTGAATAAGACTTGGGTGCAAAGTTATGGGTCAATAGGGCATTGGTTGATAGGTTTCGGCATCGGTTGTCGAATTTGAAAAAAAATTCTAAGTTCTTTAACTTTGAATCAGAGGATGATTCAGGAGTATAGCATTGTTTTATATAGTTTGAAGGCTCAACTAAGTTAGTATGGTGTTTTAGGATTTGTTTGTTGTTTGGTTGAGGTCCCGAGGGCTCTGGTGAGTTTCGGGCGCTTAACGGATTGAATTGAGACGTCAAAAAGTTGTTGAAGTTGCTGGTTCTGGTGTTTTTGCACCTGCGGTGGGAAGTCCGTAGGTGCATCCCCGAAGAAGCGAGAGACAGCGCATGTGCTCTTTTAGACTTGGGAGCCAGTGGTCGCAGATGCAATGGGTGAGCCGCAGAAGCAGAGTCGCATCTGCGGAAGGGTGGTCGGATAAGTGGATTGGGGAGGAAATCAAGGTTTCGCAGAAGCAGACGAGCTATTGTAGAAACGCATACGCAGATGCGGATATAGGCGCGCAGGTGAGGAGTCTGGGGATTTAATGAAATTCTAAAGGTTTAGAGCTCTAGCCATAGAAGCGGTACCACCGTAGTAGTTAAAGGACAGCAAGTTCGATTTAACTGGCAGAAAAAGGCCTAAATCGAGGGTTTGATTAGGCGCTTTTTCGATGGATTTTTAGAGACAACTTTGAGGTAACGATTCCTCACTCGATTTTGGCTGTATTTCATTTTGTCTTCTTCATTAAATTAAGGAATTTGGGTGTGAAGGTTGGAAAATGGGGGAAATTTGGTACGAGTGAACCCGTGAGTGAATGGATGTTCATATCTCGTAATATTTACCTGATTCCGAGACGTGGGCCCATGGAGGCTTTTTAAGGTGAATTTTTAATTTCTTACTTTAGATTCGATTTTAGTAGCTAGATTAGTTCCTTGTAGATGTATTTATGTTATGTAATTGATTTTGGCTAGATTTGAGCCATTTAGAGTCGTATTTTCATGGAAAGAGTATTGTTTTGGACTAATTTGAGCTTGGTTGGAGGTAAGTGGCTTGCCTAACCTTGTGTGGGAAAATCCCCATAGGATTGGTACTATTGTTGATATATGAGCGCCGTGTACGTGAGGTGACGAGTACGTACATGAGCTAATTGCTGTAAAAACTCGATTTCCACTAAGTAATAACCTATTTTACTTTTTATTTGAATCTTATCAACATGTGTAGTATCCTATTAGACTAAGATAACATGCCTACTTGCCTTAACTGTTTACCTGAACTACGTGCAACATGTTTAGTGAATTTACATGTCTTTCCTTAACTTGTACTTAGCTTGAATTGTAGAATTTCATACCATAACTATTGAATTCTATTGTGGCTGCATATTTACATTGGGTACGGAATGGAATTTCTGGGAGATCCCCAACCTGTACTGCATATTTACTTTGGGACTATGGAACGGTATTTCGGGTTATCCTCCTATCTTGCATATTTTATTTGGGCTTCGAAACGGTATTCCGGGAGATCCCCCCTACACATTTACGTTTGGGACTACGAGACGGTAACTCGGAGATCCCCTATTGTATTTGTAATGACCCGACCGGTTATTTTACGTATTAGGACACCGTTCCTCTAAATGAAATTTCCCATAGCGGCTTCTCGTGATTTATGACTTGCGGGGATGGGTTGTTCGGGATTTGGAAGTGTTTAGGGTGCTATAGGAGTACTTGGTTCCTTAAGGTTGGCCGATTTGGCCAAGTTTGACTTTAGTCAATATTTTGAGCAGACGACATTGGAATCGAGTTTCGACAGCTCCAGTAGCTTCGTATGATGATTTCAGACTTGGGCGTATGTTCGGAACGAGTTTTCGATGACCCGGGAGCATTTCGGCACCCAATATGGAAATCAGGATTTCCTAAAGTTTGAAATTTGTTTTGGAATGTCATTTTATGTTATCGAGATCTGAACGGAATTCCGAGACCGGGAATAGTTCCTTTATGACATTTATGACTTGCCTGCAAAATTTGAAGTCATTCCGAGTAGTATAGATCGGTCCGGTGCATATTGAAATCAAGAACTTGAAGTTCTTAAGTTTGATTCTATTTGGTTTTGGGGTCGAATTCTGAGTTTTGTTGTTGTTTTTCACGTTCCGGAAATTCGGGCTAGTCTGTATCATGAATACAGACTTGTCAATGCTTTTGGACGGGGTGCCGAGGGGCTCAGGTGAGTTTTGGACCCCCGGAAGCTAAATTCAAGAAACTAGAAAATTTGCTGTCTGGTTTCCTTCATCGCGATCGCGGAAGGTGGGACGCTTTCGCAAAGAAGGAGTTGGGCTAGGATACTGAGTGCTCTATGCGTTCGCGACGTCCTCTCCTCGTTTGCGATGGGTTGGGCCACTGACCTTCGTGATCGCACCCTCCTCTCCGCGTTTGCGATGGTTTGGATACCTGAACTTCGTGATCGCACCCATGTCCTCGCGTTCGCATAAGTGTAGGACGGGACCAGACCCGTTTACTCTTCACGATCGCAGGTTATCCACCGCATTCGCGGAGGTGTAGCCATTTGGCCTTCGCGATCGCTGGCCCCTTTCCGCGTTCGTATATAAGGGCCTCAGGGGGCCTGGGCCATTGACCTTCGCGATCGCGGGCCCCTTGTCGCGATCGCGATGAAGGGGCATCTGGGCAGTATATCTTCTTCAAAAACACGGGATTTTTCATTTTTAAGCATAAGAGTCAACCATTTAAGAGCTTGAGAGCTTTGAGAAAGTGTCCCATGACCTAGCTACTGTCAAGGTAAGTTAATTCCACTTCAACACTAGTTTAATACATGGATTTCAACTTGAATTAACTACTAATTATGTAAAAATCATGAATTGGGTAGTAAATTTAGGGCCCTTGAAGAAATTAGCAAATTGTCCGTTTAATTCTATGAATTCAAGTAGAAACTGCATCTTAATGATCCTTACGTTATGGGTGAGCAATTCCTTCGAGAATTTTCAGAATTCGAGCGTGCGGACCCGGGGTTGAATTTTGGGAATTTCACAAGAATGATGAATTATGGAAATAAATAGGATAATCTTCCTTCTTTGAGCATGAATTGATGTAATTGTACTATATTTGGCTAGTTGTGAGTCCTCGAGGGTAGAGTTCGGAGTTTCGGGCGCATCCTTGATCCGAGGGGTAGATTCGACACGAGGTGAGTTTCCTTTCCAACCTTGTAAGAAGGAATTGTCCCCATAGGTGTTCTATTTGCTGTGTAATTTTTTTGGGGGCTACGTATGTACGAAGTGAAGAGAGTCCGTACGTTGCGACTATATTGCTATGTCGGGTAGTTTAGGGCTCACAAGCATGTCTATATGTGCCTTATATGTAACTTTGGGTGTACTTTGAGTTGCTTGTTACTTCTGAATTGGTATTGAAACGTGGAAATTTGCATTTAAATTCCCAGTTGATTAATCCTTCTTGCGAGTATAGCCCTACTGAGTTCGTTGCTATTTTGGTATATATATGTACGTATAAGAGTCAGCACTCGAGTCGCAAGTATGATTCGCGATCGAGGGAAGCTTTTCGGTAATTGTATATAAGTATGTCAGCACTCGAGTCGCAGGGATGATTCGCGATCGAGGGGAGCTTTATGATAAATCAATAAAATTGAGTCAGCACTCGAGTCGAAGGTATGATTCGCGATAGAGGGGAGCTTTACGACTATTCAGTGTTTAGATATTACCTTACGATTCCGGTCGATTGTCTTATCCTTGTTTGTGCATGACTGTTTGGTACTGTTTTCATTGATATTGGCTTGACATATACTTGGGGAAAAGGAAAGTGTACATTGTTGCTTATTTTCGGCAATTACCTGGACTTCTGTACTTGATATGTATTTGCTTCTTACTGCCTTACCTGCCTACTGTATTTCATTATATCGTGTCATATGTTATGCTATTCGACCTTAGTGAGTGTCGAGTCGACCTCTCGTCAGTAGTTCTTCGAGATTAGACGGGATACTCACTGGGTACATATTTATTTATGTACTCATGCTGCACTTTTGTACTTCACTGTACAGGTTCTGAGGCTGGTGCATCTGGTTATCAGACCGGAGCTAGATATTGACCGTAGCGGACCTGAATTCACGGTAAGCGGCTTCTTCTGGCGATCCCCGGCAGCACCATGGATTTTCATTTACTTTTGTCTCCCATCTATTTATTCAGACAGTGGGATTGTATATTCTATCTTTTGGTTATCCTGTTAGCATGCCCGTGACACTCGTGACACTACTTCCTAGCACACACGTAGTGGTTATTTTTTTGGGATTTTGGGCTGTATATATATATATATATATATATATGCTCGTCTTTTGGCTCACGCTTCTTTATAGCTATTTTATCTACCACTGAGTTATGATCTTAGGTATCATGTTTAAAACTTGCTAAAGTTGGTAAATGTTGAACTATATAATCAAATGAAAAAGGAACACTTAGTGAAATCTATGTTGGCTTGCCTAACCCTGCAGTTGGGCGCCATCACGACCTGAGTTAGGATTTTGGGTTGTGACAACGTGGTATCAGAGCTCTAGGTTCACGTAAGTCTTATGAGTCACGGGTAGACCCAGTAGAGTCTTGTGGATCGGTACGGAGACGTCTGTACTTATCTTCAGGAGGCTATAGGGTGTTAAGAAACCTCTATTCATTCATATTATATCGTGAAATCGATGATGTACTCAAACTTATTCTTCTATTCTCTCACAGATGGTGAGGACGCGTGCATCTGAGGCAGGGGTAGGGCACCTGCTCGAGGTAGGGGACGAGGGCGTCCCAGAGTTATACCAGTCGCATCACCAGAGGACCCTATCATTGAGGAGCAGGACGAGGCACCTTAAGTAGCTCCTGCTCTAGTAGACTTTATGACGGCGCCGGGCTTCCAAGAGGTCATGGGCCGTATGATGAGATTCATGGACACCATGTCCAAGGCTGGTCTATTTCCAGCAGATCCTGCCACTTCTCAGGCGGGAGGGGGAGTCTAGACTCCTCTCAGGCCGCAGGACAACCAACATCAGTACACCATTCCCCAGGTACACCGCCCATGGGTGGGATCCATCCTGTAGCAGCAGCACCAGAGCCCAGGCCAGATGCAGAGGGTGAGCAGCAGAAGATGTTGGATAGATGGACTCGACTACGCCCTCCAGTCTTCGGGGGTGAGCGAGTTGAGGATGCCCAGGACTTCATCGATAGGTGCAAGGACGGACTGCACAACATGAGGATCTTGGAGTCTCATAGGGTCGACTTCACTACATTTCAGTTAGAGGGCAGAGCTCGCAGGTGGTGGTAGTCTTATATACTCAGCAGGCCAGCAGGTTCTCCTCCGGTTACTTGGGAGTAGTTCACACAGATGTTCTTGGATAGATACAATGCACCCTCGGAGAGGGAAGAGCTGTGGTGTCAGTTCGAGCAGCTTGAGCATGGGTAGATGTCGGTGACGAATTATGAGGCCAGGTTTTCAGAGCTTTCACGTCATGCACTCATGATATTGCCCACTGATGCTGAGAGAGTGCGGATATTTGTGGCTGGGTTACATCCAGGTATTAGAGCCACCATGGCCAGAGAGGTGGAGATGGGTATATCAGCTCGTGGTAGAGATTGCTCGCATGATCGAGGGTTATCAGTTTCGGAGTAAGGAGCAGGGTCAGCAGGACAAGAAGGCTAGGTTCTCAGGAGATTTTAGGGACGCTCCGGCTAGGAGCAGGGGTCAGTTCAAGGGTAGTCAGCCCAGCAGGCCTTCATATTCAGCACCTCCACTACCTCCCCGTGGTGTTTCAGTGAGGCCTCAGTACAACGCCATGCCAGAGCGCTCCTATCGTCCTCCAGAGTTCACCCGGTGGTTACTCCAGTCGTCAGAGATCCTCTGGTTCTTATTTTAGTGTTATGCCAGAGGGTTCACACCGCACTCTGGCCATTAGGGACTCTTCTTCTTCGGGACAACAAGATATGCCACATGTGAGATGCTATGAGGGCGGGGATTTAGTCCATGTGAGGAGGGATTTCTCCAAGTTTTGGGGCAAGACAATGCAGTAGGGTTACCAACCAATGGGTTCAGCACCAGCAGTCCGGCCGCTTAGAGGTGGAGGTCAGGTAGGCAGGGGTCGTCCTAGAGGGGGAGGCCAGTCAGGTCAGGCAGCTCCTGTTCACTCTGGGTGAGCTCAGTCTTCGGGTGCAACAACCACATTTTATGACATTCCGGCCAGATCAGATGCAGTGGCTTTAGACGCCGTGATCACATGTATTATCTCAGTATGTGGTAGACAGGCTTCGGTACTATTTGATCTAGGCTCCATGTATTCCTATGTCTCAGTACTATTTACTCATTTTCTGGATGTTCCTCATGAGTCATTGGGTTCTCCTTTATATGTGTCCACTCATGTGGGTGATTATGTGATGGTAGACCGGATTTATCGGTCTTGTGTGATTACCTTTTGCAGGTTCGAGACCAGAGCGAACTTGTTATTGCTCGACATGGTTGATTTTGAGGTTATTCTAGACATAGATTGGCTATCTCCTTATCATGTTGTGTTGGATTTCCATGCCAAGACAGTTACTTTAGCCATGCCTGAGTCCCCTAGGTTGAGTGGAGGGGTTCTTCAGTTAGTGCATCCAGCCGGATCATTTCCTTCATGAAGGCTCGACATATGGTCGAGAAGAGTTGTTTGGCTTACCTTGCTTATGTGAGGGACACCACCACTGAGTCTCCGACAATTAATTCGTTGCCAGTTGTTCAAGAGTTTGCAGATGTGTTTCCTTCAGACTTCCAAGCATGCCTCCAGATCGAGACATTGATTTTTGTATTGATTTAGCTCCAGATACTCATCCTATTTCCATTGCCCCGTATCGTATGGCTCCTAAGGAGTTGAAGGAGTTGAAGGAGCAGCTTGAGGATTTGTTGGCTAAGAGGTTCATCAGGCCGAGTGTATCGCCATGGGGTGCTCCAGTCCTATTTGTGAAGAAGAATGATGTGTCTATGAGGATGTGTATTGACTACCGCCAGCTGAATAAGGTGACCATCAAGAACAAGTATCCTATACCGCGCATTGAGGATTTGTTTGACCAGTTGCAGGGTGCTTGTGTGTTTTCTAAGATTGATTTGAGATTGGGTTATCATCAGTTGATGATTCAGGCTTCAGATGTTCCGAAGACTGCATTTCGTACTAGATATGGCCATTATGAGTTCCTGGTGATGTCCTTTGGCTTGACCAATGCCCCAGCAACATTCATGGACTTGATGAATAGGGTATTCAGGCCGTATATTGACTCATTCGTCATTGTCTTCATTGATGACATCTTGATTTACTCACGGAGCCTGGGTGAGCACGAGCAGCATTTGAGAGTTGTGCTTCAGACCTTGCGGGAGCAGAAGCTATATGCTAAAGTCTCCAAGTGTGAGTTCTGGCTAGAGTATGTGGCATTTCTGGGGCATGTGGTATCCGGAGAGGGTATCAAGGTTGATCCACAGAAGATTGAGGTAGTTAAGAGTTGGCCGTGTCCTACTTCAGCCACAGAGATCAGGAGCTTTCTGGGCCTAGCAGGCTTTTATCGTCGATTCGTGGAGGGGTTCTCTTCTATTGCAACTCCATTGAATAGATTGACTCAAAAGATTCCCCATTTCGATGGTCCGACGAGTGTGAGGCGAGCTTTCAGAAGATCAAATTAGCATTGACCTCAGCACCAATTCTGACACTGCCTTCCGGTTCTGGGATGTATATGGTGTATTGCGACACTTCACGTGTTAGGTTGGGATGTGTGTTGATGCAGGATGGGAGAGTTATTGCTTATGCTTCGCGCCAGTTGAAGGTTCATGAGAAGAATTACCCTGTGCACGACTTGGAGCTTGCAGCGATTGTTCATGCTTTGAAGATTTGGAGGCACTACTTATATGGTGTGTCTTGTGAGGTTTATACCAACCACCGCAGTTTGCAGCACTTATTCAAGCAGAGGGATCTTAATTTGATGCAGCACAGATGGCTTGAGTTGTTGAAGGACTGTGATATCACCATTCTGTATCACCCGGGCAAGGCAAATGTGGTAGCGGATGCCTTGAGCAAGAGGGCAGAGAGTATGGGTAGCTTGGCCTACATTGCAGCTGCAGAGTGACCTCTAGCCTTGGACATTCAGTCCTTGGCTAGTCACCTTGTGAGATTAAACCTTTCGGAGCCTCGTTGGGTTCTTGCTCATGTGGTTGCTTAGTCTTCATTATTGGCTAAATGTACATTCAGTTGCTTATTAAGATTATCGTTACTGGTAGTTGTTTACGATCATGCTTTTATTTAATTACCTAGTCGTAGAGACTAGGTGCCGTCACGACCATTCACGGAGGGAGAATTTGGGCCGTGACAAGCTGGTATCAGAGCTCTAGTTTCATAGTTAGCGTGATTCACAAGACGATTTATTAGAGTCTTGCGGATCGGTGTGGAGACGTCTAAACTTATCTTCGGGAGGCTATGGAACAATTAAGAACAAACATACTTCTTTGATTTCCTTGTCGTGCAAGTTATTGATATCCAATTCCAAAATTCTCTATTCTATTCTTTCTCATGGATGGTGATGGCCCGTACCGGGAGATGTGATAGTCAGGCACCCGAGCCCCTTGTTAGTGCCGCCAGAGGCCTGGGCCGAGGTAGAGGACGACTACACGTTGAATCCAGAGCACCCGCACGAGATGCGATCGAGGAGCCTCTAGCAGCTCCAGTTGGAAGGCAGGCACCGGAGGTCCCTATTGTTGCACCAGCCCTCCAGGAGACTCTAGCCCAGTTCATGAGCATGTTCAGCATCTTAGATCAGGGTGGACTGATACCATTGGCTCCCACAAAATCTCAAGCCAGGGGAGGGGCAAAGACTACCGCATCACACACTACTGAGCAGAGGGTCCAGGTTGATCATGTCCTAAAGTTTATTCCTATTCCACCGATAGCTCCGGTTCAACAGGAGACCATGAAAGCTGCTTCTGAGGTAGAGCAACATAGACTTGAGAGGTACAAGAAGTACCACCTACCTACCTTTAATGGATTAGCTTCAGAGGATGCTTAGGGTTTTCTAGAGGAGTGTCATCGTGTTCTTCACACTATGGGCGTGGCTGAGACGATTTGGGTTTCATTTACCGCTTTCCAGCTTAGAGGAGTAGCCTATTAGTAGTGGCGTGCTTATGAGCTGAGTAGTCCAGATGAAGCAGCCTCACTCACATGGATTCAGTTCTCAAATATGTTTTTGCAAGAGTATGTCTCTCAGAACTTCAGGGATGCTTTGCGCGCGAAGTTTGAGAAGCTGCGCCAGGGTTCTATGACAGTGTCGGAGTATGCAGTCTCTTTCAGTGAGTTGGCTCTTCATGCACAAGCCTTGGTCGCCACAGTTTGAGAGAGGGTCCACCGCTTTATTGAGGGGCTCTACCCCAGCATCTGATTCAGTATGGCCAGAGAGTTGGAGATGTACATCTCTTATCAGCGGGTTATTGTATTGGTAAAAAAGAGCTTCACACGTGTAATAATTGTGATGACTCAGCAATATATGTAGAACAATGAAAACATGACAACTGGACGAGAATTCATGAAGAGGTACGGGGCAAAGAGGCACGGAATAGCATACCCATGGGGTAATCATATACGGGAATCTCAACCTAATTGAGAAGATGAAGAGACACAGTCAAAATGAATCCAGGCAGAATAAAAGGCAGATTTGGAGATCTTCAATTAATGAGCCAAACATTACATAATATTCACGCAACATTTACGATTAATCATTTTAATGTTACATTAATGCCATTACTAGTCATTAATGCTCAATCACTGAAAAAGGTAGACATTACATTAAGAAATTCCCTATATAAGGGAGTAAAATATAACTTGTAAAGAAATGTTCGAACTACTATTGCAATATACTTACTTTTTATGCATCTTACTGCTTTCTATTTACGAATTTTACTTGCAATTATTAATATATTCTTTGGTTATCAGAAACTCGTGTTCTTCTTAAAATAGCTTTGGCAGAGAATCTAATTCTTTGGTTAAACAAATTGGTTCCGTTACCGAGAATCTGATAATCTATGTTTCTTCTCAAACAACATCCTTAGAACTATGTCAAACGCCAACGACAACAACCAACAGAGGATTGGAGCTCCAGTTCCATCACCTTCAGGAACTTCGCGAGGCTCGAGGGAAAATTCCCCTGATAGATCTACGACCCAAAACAATAATCACAATGGAAATGAACAAACAGGAGAACAAGATCAGGTGAAGCAGATGGCTGGTGTTTATGTGACTCAAGCCTTACAAGCTTTCATGAGGGGACTACCAGCTGCATCACCTACACCTTCCCCTAACAACACCGTAACTGTGGAAAATCCACAATCCGAATTAGCAACTCAGGAAGTGGAGGCACTCCAAATGAGTCCCTCGAAACAAGACCAGGTATGTCCAATAATCCATAATTACAATCTTTAGTACTAACCTTGCAGAAACAGGTGAAGGAACAAAACGATCGAATCGAGCAAATTCCTGGAGTACCACCTGTCATCAAAGGCATTGACGTTGATAGATATTCTCCACAACCTTGAAAACCAAGTGCAGCACCCTTGCCTATCCCCAAGAATTTCAAAATGCCTAATATTCCCAAGTATGACAGGACTACCGATCCACATGATCATGTAACTGCTTTTACTACTGGAGTAAAATTCAACGACCTGACTAAACAAGAAATTGAGTCATTCCTAGTCAAGATGTTCGGAGAGACACTCACCAAAGGAGCACTAACATAGTATTCTCTTCTACCTGAAAATTCTATTGACTCTTTTGTTGAGCTTGCAGATTCTTTTATAAAGCACATTCCGGTGCACAAAAAGTCGAAAAAAGAATGGAAGACATATTCGAAATAAAAAAAGGAGACGCGAAGTTGCTTCATGAATTCGTTGATAGGTTTCAACGAGAAAGAATGCTGCTACCAAGGGAACCTGACAATTGGGCAGCCATAGCATTTGCAAGCAATTTAAATGACAAAAGCTCAAACGCCACGAGAATACTCAAAGAAAGCTTGAGAGAATTCCTAGACACGACATGGAACGATGTCTATAACAAGTATAGTACCAAGCTGCGAATAGAAGAAGACACCATTGCTCAATCAAAAGATGAAGATCGAACCAGAAAGGAGAACATATATGTCCCTTAGATGGGACCTTTGAGACGAGAAACTCGCCCCAAGTTTGATAACTCCCGGTCAGAATATAGACCATCAAATAGAGATACGAGCTCATCCTCCTCAAGATCCAGAAAGGATCGGGATGAGCGAAATAGAGGTAATACAAGAATTGGAGACCACAATTTCAATGTAAGTACTTCTGAATTAATTACAGTACTGAAAATATGGGCGATAAGGTTCGATCGCTCAAAGAAATGAGGTCAAACCCAAATATAAGGTATCTAGACTTCTGATGTGAATTCCATAACGGTCATGGACACATAACATTAGATTGTAGATTGTTGCAAGGTGAGGTGGAATAATTATTAAGCCAGGGCTATCTAACAGAATTGTTTAGTGAAAAAGGTAAACAGGCATATATGAAGAACAGGCAGGAGCCCCAAAAACCACCATCTGCAAAGCGAACACTGAACGTGATACATGGAGGCGAGGAGGTGAATAGAGTAGTCTGCAGAAGAAAACCAAAATTCACAATCACGCACGGGCAGCGAATTCGTGAAGATATGGAAGCAGACAATATATCATTCGACGATGCGTATGTCAGTGGATTAATGCTTCCGCAAAATGACGCACTGGTAATATCCCTGCTTATACATGACACTAACGTAAAAAGAGTGTTGATTGATCCAGGTAGCTCAGTCAACATCATATTGTCGAGAGTTGTGGAAGAAATGCTAATGGAGGATCAAGTAATCCCAAAAGCACGAGCATTATCTGGGTTTGAAAACTCTACTGTCATAACAAAAGGGGAAATTGAGCTTAGCACCTATGCAGAAGGAGTAATCAAAAATACTAAATTCAAAGTCATTGATACTGATATGGCATACAACGTAACCACGGGGAGACCATGGATCCATGACATGAAAGAAATACCATCTACCTAACATCAGGTAATTAAATTCCCTTCCAAGTGGGGAATTCAACAGATTCGAGGCGATCAGCAAACCTCAAGGAATATAAATTCCGTAGTCCACTCTAACAAAAAAGAAGAAGCGGAAGAATCAAAATACTAGGAAATATCCCAAACAGGTAAGGAAAAAGCTGTTGTTCAAATAGGTACAAAAGAAACCCTTATTCAAACAGGTACGAAAGAAGATAGCTACGAGAATTTGAACCAAGTCACCACGGAAGAAGTATCAAAACATACGGACATGGATTCCAGACTTGATGTCATTTAGAAACCAGAAGAGGACGGGCATATCAAAACAACTACGGAAGAGCTCGAAGTTGTTCCACTGATCGAGCAGAAGCTTGAACAAAAAGTTCACATAGGCACGAGGTTAAGCCCCAGCAGAAGAGGTAGGTTAATTGTATATTTAAAAGCTAACGCAGATTTCTATGCATAGTCCCATTCAGACATGACAGGTATTTCTCCAGAAGTGATGACTCTTAAACAAACTGAAGATCTGTCCTTCTTGCCTGTCAAGCAAAATAAAAGAAAGCAAGGACCATTCAAGAACCAAGTGATCGACGAAGAGTTACAGAAACTCTTGAAAATTGGTTCAATACGTGATGTAAAATATCCTAATTCGTTAGCCAATACTATAGTGGTGCCCAAAAAAAATGGTAAATGGAGAGTATGCGTAGATTACACGAATTTAAATAAAGCATGCCCAAAAGACTCATTTACGTTACCACACATAAATCAAATGATTGATGCCACTGCAGGCCATGAATTGCTAAGCTTTCTAGATGCGTACTCTGGTTATAATAAGATAAAAATGGATCCCTCAAACGAGGAAAAAACTTCCTTTATTACAAACAGGGGGACTTATTGTTACAAAGTCATGCCTTTTGGCCTGAAAAGTGATGGAGCCACGTATCAAAGGCTAGTGACCAAGATGTTCCAGGGACATCTGGGGAAAACAATGAAAGTGTACATTGATGACATGTTGGTGAAGTCAACACAAGCGGAAGATTATTTTCGGCATCTTTCAAATACCTTCGAAATCCTACGCAGGTATAATATGAAAATAAATCTAGAAAAATGCGCCTTTGGCATAGAATCAGGTAAGTTTTTGGGTTTCCTTGTATCAAATAGAGCAATAGAGGTAAATTCTGCTCAAATTAAAGCTATTGATGAAATACCCAATATACTTACGAGCAAAAAAGAAGTTCAAAGACTAACAGGAAGAATTGAAGCCTTAGGAAGATTTATCTCCAGGTCTTCGGACACTAGTTTTAAATTCTTTTCAGTTCTTAAAAAGAAGAATCAGTTCGAATGGACTGAAGAATGTCTACCAAGCTCTCAAAGATCTGAAGGCCTATCTATCAAAACCCCCATTGTTGTCTAAGCCAAAAGAGGGGGAAAGGTTGTATGTCTATCTTGCCGTTGCAGAAATTGCCGTAAGTGCAGTACTGGTAAGAGAACACAGAGGTAAACAATCTCCAATTTATTATGTAAGCAAGTCTTTATTAGATGTTGAAACTAGATACCCACATCTAGAAAAATTAGCCTAATCTCTAATCATGGCAGCTAGAAAGTTAAGACCATATTTTCAATGTCATCCAATCACTGTTTTGACCTCATACCCATTGAGAAATATTCTGCATAATCAAGAATTATCAGGGGATTAGCTAAATGGGCAATAGAATTAAGCGAGCATGACATAATATATCAGCCTAGGACTACAATAAAGTCTCAAATTTGAGTTGATTTCGTTGCTGATTTTAATACTAGCATAATCCCTGAAGTGGAAAAAGATTTACAACTATTTAACGGGGCTAATCCAAGTGTATGGACCCTATTTACTGACGGCTCTTCTAATGTAAAAGGACCTGGCTTGGAAATCGTTTTAATATCACCTACGGTTGAAAAGATACGACAAGCCATTAGATGTTATCCCATAACTAACAATGAAGCAGAGTATGAAGCTATCATTGCAGGACATGAACTGGCACGAGAACTCTCAATCGAGCAGATTGTGATAAAAAACGACTCTCAACTGGTGGTAAACCAGATGCAGTTACTAGAGAGACTTAGATGCAACAATATCTGGAAAGGGCACGAGACCTAGTAAGACAATTCCAATCATGGAAGGTTTTGCAAATACTCAGAGAGGAAAATGCAGAAGCGGATGCATTAGCTAACCTCGCAGTAGTTGCAGAAGTGAAAAATAAATACAATGCAATTGTCATTCACCTATTTCACTCAGCAATCCACCAGGACAAAAATGAGGTGACTTTTAACAATTTAACATGGGATTGGAGAAACAAAATTTTAAATTTTTTGCAGAATGGTACTGTACTCGAAGATAAAAAAGCAGCTCAAGCACTTCGCCGAAAAGCTGCACGGTACTGCCTCATTCGTGATACTTTATATCACAAAATGTTTGGAGGTCCCTTAGCAAAGTGCCTCGGACCCAATCAAACGGAATTCATGATGAAGGAAGTACACGAAGGACACTGAGGAAACCATGCAGGAGTAAGATCCTTGGTCAAAACCCTAATCAGAGCAGGGTACTATTGGCCCAAAATGGAAAAAGAAGCTGAAAATTTGGTAGCTAAATGTGGCAAATGTCAATGGTAGGCTAACAACATGCATCGACCAGCAGAGTTACTTCACCCAGTGGTATCACCATGGTCATTCATGGAATGGGGCATGGACATAGTGGGACCCCTTCCCCCAGCTAAAAGAAAGGTACGGTTCCTACTCGTATTAATTGATTATTTTATAAAGTAGGTAGAGGCAGACGCTTTTAAACAGGTGCGAGAAAAAGAAGTGAAAAGCTTCACGTGGTGACACATAATATGCCGCTTTAGAATACCGAAGAAAATCGTATGTGACAATGGCCCGCAATTCATAGGCTCACAAATCACAGAATTCTTCGAGAGTTGGAAAATCAAGCGAATCACTTCATCGCCATATCACCCCATGAAAAATGGGCAAGCTGAGTCAACAAACAAGGTCATCGTCAATAACATGAATACGGTTGGAAAAAGCCAAGGGAAATTGGCCTGATGAGCTATCGGCAGTATTTTGGGCTTATAGAACTACTGCAAAAACAACTACGAGAAAAACTCCATTCGCGCTTGTTTAAGGTTCTGTCACGCCCCGAAATCCCACCATCGGGTCATGATAGCGTCTAACGTTGAACCCGCTAGACAAGCCAATGTGAATAAAAAAACTAGCATATTAACATAAATTTAATAGGACAAACTAAACGGCTTCCAATTTAACAGCGGAAATAAATATGGTTTCAAGATAAACAAGGACAACATAATACATCGACGCATAATTTTCCCAAAACCTGGAGTCACAAACTCACGAACTGTCTATAAGAGTGCTAAATACAAGTCTGGAAGGATATACATGTCTGCCTCTGAAGCTAGAGGAAAAATAAGACAGAATCGAAGACAAAAGGGATGGAAGAGATGCCAAGGCCCACGAACGCCACCGGGTATACCTTGAAGCCTCTATGATAAGCTGGAAGACACTCCCACTAATGATGCCCTCCGGGTCCGGCTGCGTAATCTGCACAACATAAAGAAGTGCAGGTGTAGCATCAGTACAACCGTCCCCATGTACTGAGTAAGTGTCGAGCCTAACCTCGACGAAGTAGTGACGAGGCTAAGACACGACAACAAAGTGTACCTGTGAAGTTCAATAGTATAGTAGAAACTAAACAAGAATACAATTACGGGGAAAACATGTTGGGGGTAAGAGATAGCAAATACTGAAATGACAGAAACGAAAACAACAGTCTGAAGTATTTGAAAATAATAACGGGAAATGAAAACACATATTAAACAGTGAAAGATGCGCCACGGCATGTCCCCTCGTGCATAATAATAATATAAAGCATGGCACAGAATGTCCCCTCGTGCATAATCAATATAAACATGGCACGAAATGTCCCCTCGTGAATAATCAATATAAACATGGCACGGAATGTCCCCTCGTGCATAATCAATATAAACATGGCACGGAATGTCCCCTCGTGCATAATCAATATAAACATGGCACGACATCACCCTTTGTGCTTTAACACTCTTCCTCACCCAAACAACAATCACAAATAAGGGCAAGGAAAAAAGCAGAGAAAAAATAGAAATCCCGGCAAGGGAACATCAATTAAACAATTAAATCCCGGCGAGGGAACATCAATTGAACAATTAAATCCCGGAAAGGGAACAATAACAGAACCCTCGTACTCTCACGAGTCTAGCCATATAAGAATCTCTCAAATCGGAGGTTGATCACCCACTTAAATCACAATTTTAGAAAAACCCAAGTTCTACCCAAAACACCCAATTTTCACCCATGGAAATCTTTGATTTTAAGTTGAAAACATGGTAAATGATGCTAATGATTGAAAGAATTGAGTAAAAACCAAATAACAATTGATTTGGAAGAAGTCTTGTTCTTGGAAAAATCGCCTAAGTGTGTTTGAGTTTGAGAAAAATATATGAAATATGAAGTAAAAATTCGGTTTTGTACAGTGCCGGCTACTGGTTGGCATGGGAATTGCGAACCCTTCAGACAGTCCCAGCCTTCGCATTTGCGAACCTCTTGGACGCATTTGCGAACAGGCCTGCCCAGGTTAACCTTCGCATTTGCGAACAGGCCTGCCCAACTATACCTTCGCATTTGCGAACTTCCTGGTCGCATTTGCGATCCCTGGCCAGTAAGGGCACCTTCACATTTGCGATGAATAGTTCGCATTTGCAAGCTCGCATTTGCGAGGTAGGCTTCACAAATGCGAAGCCTGCAGATCAATTGCACCAGTAAATTTTAAAGTTCAAAAATGCAATCTGTGGCCTATCCAAAACTCACCCGAGCCCTCAGGGCTCCAAACCAAATATACACACTACCTCAAAAACATCCTATGAACTTATACGTGCGATCAAATCGCCAAAATAACATCATATACATCGAATTAAGCCTCAAAATCCATGAATTTTATCAAACTTCATAAAACATCAAAATTTTTATTTTAAGTCCGAAACACGTCAAACGAAATCTGTTTTCAACGAAACTTTACAGAAAGGACTTAAACCATATATATGACCTGTACCGGTCACCGGAACCAAAATACGGGCCCGATACCATCACTTTCTAATCAGATTTCATTTTTCATTTTCCTTAAATATTTTAAAAAATTAATTTTACTCAAAATTCATTCCTCGGGCTTGGGACCTCGAAATTCGATTCCGGGCATATGCCTAAGTCCCATATTTTCCTACGGACCCTCTGAGACCATAAAATCACGGGTCCGGGTCCGTTTACCCAAAATATTGACCGTAATCAAATTTATTCATGTTTATATTAAATCTTAGCATTTTTCACAGAATTTCATATTTAAGCTGTCCGGCTACGCGCCCGTAATGCGCACACAAATCGAGTCAACTACAAATGAGGTTTTCAAGGCATGGGAAGTACGGAATAGGTAATAAAATAGGTGATGACCCTTTGGGTCGTCATATTATCCACCTCTAAAACAACTGTTCGTCCTCAAACAGACAGAAGAAAGAAGTACCTGAGTCGGGAAATAAATGAGGGTAACGGCTCCACATATCGGACTCGGACTCCTAGGTCGATGCCTCTGGAGGCTGACCTTTCCACTGAACATGAACAAAAGAGAAACTCGTGGATCTCAACTTACGAATCTGCCGGTCTAGAATAGCTACCGACTCCTCCTCATAAGATAAGTCCTTGTCCAACTGGGCAGTGCTGAAATCTACACGTGGGCTGGATCGCCGTGATACCTCCGAAGCATGGACACATGAAAAACTGGGTGTACGGCTGATAAGCTAGGTGGAAATTCAAGTCTATAAGCCACCTCTCCCACTCGATCAAGAATCTCAAACGGACCAATGAACCTAGGGCTAAGCTTGCCCTTCTTCCCAAATATCATCACCCCCTTCATAGGCGACACTCGGAGCAATACTAGCTCACCAACCATGAAAGCCACATCTTGAACCTTACGATCTGTATAACTCTTTTGCCTGGACTGAGCTGTACGAAGCCTATCCCGAATGATCCTGACCTTGTCCAAGGCCTCCTGAACCAAATCTGTACCCAAAAACCGAGCCTCTCCCGGCTCAAACCATCCAACCGGAGATCGACACCGCCTACCATATAAATCCTCATAAGGAGCCATCTGGATACTCGACTGGTAGTTGTTGTTGTAGGAAAACTATGCTAAAGGCAAGAACTGATCGCATGATCCTCCAAATTCAATAACACAAGCTCAGAGAATATCCTCCAATATCTGAATAGTCCGCTCGGACTGTCTATCCGTCCGAGGATGAAAGGCTGTGCTCAACTCCACCTAGGTGCCTAACTCTCGCTGAACTGCTCTCTAGAAACGTGAGGTAAACTGCGCGCCCCGGTCCGAATGATAGATACCGGCACACCATGAAGGCGAACAATCTCCCGGATATAGATCTCAGCTAACCTCTCGGATGAATAGGAGATTGCCATAGGGATGAAATGCGCTGACTTGGTCAGACTATCAACAATGACCCAAACGACATCAAACTTCTTCCGGGTCGACGGAAGTCCAGTAACGAAGTCCATAGTGATCCTCTCCCACTTCCACTCGGGAAGCTCAATCCTCTGAAATAAACCACCGGGTCTCTGATGCTCATACTTAACATGTTGACAATTCAAACATCGCGCCACATACGCCACAATATCCTTCTTCATTCTACGCCACCAATAATGCTGCCGCAAATCTTGATACATCTTCGCGGCGCCCGGATGAATAGAGTACCGGGAACTATAGGCCTCCTATAAAATCAACTCTCGAATCCCATCAAAATTGGGCACACAAACTCGCCCCTGCAATCTCAAAACACCATCATCGTCTAAGGTCACCTGCTTCGCACCTCCGCGCTGCACCGTATCTCTATGGACACACAAATGGGGATCATCAAACGGCCGATCACGGATACGCTCCAATAATGAAGAACGAGCGATCGTACAAGTCAACACTCGACTAGGCTCAGAAATATCCAACCTCACAAACTGATTGGCAAAAGCCTGAACATCCGAAGCAAGCGGCCTCTGACTGAGCGGAATAAAAGCAAGATTGCCCATGCTAGTTGACTTTCTGCTCAAAGCACGGCCACCACATTGGCCTTCCTCGGGTGATATAAGATGGTAATATCATAATATTTCAACAGCTCCAACCACCTTCTCTGCCTCAAATTCAACTCCTTTTGCTTGAACAAGTACTGAAGACTCTTATGATCCGTGAACACCTCACACGCCACGCCATACAGATAGTGCCTCCAAATCTTCAAAGCGTGGACAGTGGCTGCCAACTCCAGATTATGCACTTGATAGTTCTTCTCATGAATCTTTAACTGCCTTGAAGCATAAGCAATGACCTTGCCATCCTGCATCAACACTGCACCAAGCCCAATACGAGAAGCATCGCAATAGACTTTATAAGGCCCTGAACCTGTGGGCAAAACCTATACTGGTGCCGTAGTTACAGCTGTCTTGGGCCTCTGAAAGCTTGCCTCACACTCGTCCGACCATCTGAAGTGGGCACCTTCTGGTTCAACCTGGTCATCGCGGCTGTAATAGATGAGAACCCCTCCACGAACTGACGATAATAGCCTGCCAATCCCAACAAACTCCGAAACACTGTAGCTGATGCTGGTCTAGGCCAGTTCTTGACTGCCTCAATCTTTTTCGAGTCAACCTGAATACCCTTTACTGATACGACATGACCTAGGAATGCAACTGAACTCAACCAGAACTCACACTTTGAAAACTTCGCATATATCTGACTATCCTTTAGAGTCTGAAGAACCACGCTGAGATGCTGCTTGTGCTCCTCCTGACTGTGGGAGTATATCAATATATCATCAATGAAGACTATCACGAATGAGTCCAAATAAGGCCTGAACACTCGGTTCATCAAATCCATAAAAGCTGCTAGGGCATTTGTCAACCCAAACGACATGACTAGAAACTCGTAATGCCCGTACCAAGTGCGGAAAGCTGTCTTACGGACATCAGATGCCCTAATCCTCAACTGATGCTAGCCAGATCTCAAGTCTATCTTTGAAAATACCTTAGCACCCTGAAGCTGATCGAACAAAACATCAATCCTCGGCAGTGGATACTTATTCTTGATTGTACCCTTGTTCAATTATCGGTAATCAATGCACATCCTCATCGAACCATCCTTTTATTCACAAACAATACTGGAGAAACCCAAGGAGAAACACTAGGTCTAATGAAACCCTTCCCAAGCAAATCCTGCAACTGTTTCTTCAACTCTTTCAACTCTGGCGGGGCCATGCGTTACGGTAGAATAGAAATGGACTGGGTGCCCGAAGCTAGATCAATGAAGAAATCAATGTCCCTATCGGGTGGCGTCCCCAGCAGGGCTGCAGGGAAGACCTCAGGAAACTCACGAACCACGGGTACTGAAGCAATAGAGGGAACCTCAGCGCTGGAATCGCGCACATAAGCCAAATAAGCCAAACACCCCTTCTCGACCATATGCCGAGCCTTCACGTACGAAATAACACTGCGGGTAGAATGACCGCGCAAATCCGGTAAGGCTAAGGTCATCGTCTTGGCATGAAAATTCAAGATAACATGATATGGGGATAACCAGTCCATCCCCAATATAACATCAAAGTCGACCATACCTAAAGCAACAAATCATCATGGGTCTCAAGACCCCCAATCACCACAATACAAGAATGATGGACTCGATCGACCATGATAGAATCACCCCACCGGTGTAGATACATAAAGAGGAATACTCAGTGGGTCACTCGGCATGATCAGGTATCGCGCAAAATAAGAGGACACGTACGAAAACGTAGACCCTGGATAAAATAGCACTGAAGCATCTCTCTCAAAAACCCGAATAGTACCTGTAATGACTTCATCTGAAGACTTAGCCTCTGGTCTGTCTGGAAGAGTATAACATCGGGGCTGGACCTCACCACCTTGAACCACATCTCTGGGACGACCGACTGCTGGCTGGCCTCCACCTCTGGCGGCCTGAGATCCACCTCTATGACCTCTACCTCCACCTCTAGCACCTCTACCCCCACCTCTAGCTGGCTGGGCAGGCTGTGGAACACCTGGTCCCTATACCATGGCACGAAAACCCTGATGTTGAGACCCACCAGAACCTCGGGGGCAAAACCTGGAAATGTGCCCCAAACCACCGGAAGTATAACAAGGCCTCTGCTGATGGGACTGCTGACTCTGGAGCTGGCCCTGTCGACCCTGATAACCACCCTGGAAATTCTGAAGCGGCAGTGCACCGATAGGTGCTGGTGGCGCACTGTAAGGCTGCTGATCGGAATAGTGCGTATGATAACCACGACCACCTGAAGTACCATGGGAAACCTGAAGAGCTGACTGAAAAGGTTTGGGAGGATGACCTTTTCCTGAAGAATCCCTGCCCCCAGATGAGGCTCCACTGAAACGACCGAAATGACAGGGCCTCTTGTCAGCCCCCTGACCACCACCCTGAGACAGAATCATCTCAATCCTCCTGGCCACATGGGCCGCATCCTGGAATGGTATATTTGTACCTGACTCTCTGGCCATCTGAAATCTGATAAGCCGGGCCAATCCCTCGATAAACCTTCGAACCCTCTCCCGATCAGTTGGAAGTATCATAAGAGCATGTCGAGCTAGAGTGATGAACCTGGTCTCATACTGAGTGACTGACATGGATCCCTGCTACAGACGCTCAAACTGCTTCTGAAGGTTTTTTCTCTGAGTAATGGGAAGGAACTTCCCCACAAATACCTCTGAAAACTGAGTCCAAGTCAAAGGTGTAGATCCATCTGGTCTGGCTAAGCAATAGTCTCTCCACCAACTATTGGTTGCGCCAGATAACCGAAAAGTAGCAAAGTCAACTCCGTTGGACTCCACTATGCCCATATTCCGAAGAACCTCATGGCAGCTGTCCAAATAATCCTGGGGGTCCTCTGATGGTGAACCGGTGTAAGTAGCAGTAAATAACTTAGTGAACCTATCCAGTCTCCACAAGGCATCTGCTGACATAGGTGCTCCCTCTGCTACCGGCGCTGCAATACCCGACTGACTTACTCCGGGTGGCTAAGGTGCTAGAGTCTGAAACTGTGGAGCTAGCTGCTCTGGTACGCGGGCGGCAGGAGTTTGGGCACCTCCCCCAGCCTGAGAGATGGCTGGTGCTATAGGAAGAAGACCCCCATGTGCTACACTCTCCATGAGTCCGACTAGGCAGACAAGGGCGTCTTGAAGCACTGAGGTAGCTATGAACCGCTCTAGAACCTGAGATGTTCCAACTGGGACTGCTGCTCTAGGCTGAGCCCGGCCTCGCCCTCTAGCACGACCTTGTCCTCAACCTCGACCCCGAGTAGGAGCTGTAGCAGGAGTGTCAGGCTGCTGGGCGAAACCAAGGGAAGCACGCGTCCTCGCCATCTGCGAGAGAATAGAATAGAAACTCAATCAGTACTCAGAATTCATAGCACACGACAACGAAGAAAACAAACATGGGGTCATCCTAACTTTGCAGCATCTGGGGGATAAATACATACGTCTCCGTACCGATCCGTCAGACTCTACCAAGTTGTCTGTGAGTTGTGAGACCTAAGTAACCTAGTGCTTTGAGAAAGGGAAAAAATAGAAATCCCGGCAAGGGAACATCAATTAAACAATTAAATCCCGGCAAGGGAACAATAACTGAAATCTCAACATCCGAATAAGGGAGACAATATCAAAAGCAACAATGACCCGGCAAGGGTATATTTTAGTAGCTCTTTCTCTTTCTTTCACTTCATTTGATAATTTACTCTATTACTTGAGCCAATGCTCCAAAGGATACAATTATCTCATATACCTTCATCATTCATATTACAATCTGAGCCAATGCTCCAAAGGATACAACTATCTCATATATCCTCATCATTCGTATTACAATCTGAGCCAATGCTCCAAAGGATACAATTATCTCATATATCTTCATCATTCGTATTACAATCTGAGCCAATGCTCCAACAGAGTTTAAAGATTACAATTCCATTCACATACTCTTCACAACATATAGAAATCATCAATTAAGCATGGAAATTACAACACAATCAGAATATTCACAATATAAGGACTCACAGTCATGCTAGACACCAATGTATAGATACTCGTCACCATGCCTATACATCGTATTTGACAATTAGCAAGAAGAAAATTATACTCAACTCCTATTACCTCAAGCTAAGGTTAGACCAAACACTTACCTCGGGTCCAAAGTATAGCAATCAACCTGAAACCACACGTTTTCCACGAGTATCCGACTCCAAATGGCCCAACTCTATTCAAATAAATTTCATATCGTAAATAACATCTCATGCACTGATTCTACTATTAAATTTAAGGTTACGACGTGAAATTAGGTAAAATAACCAAAACGCCCCTCAGGCCAGCATCTTGGAGTCAGGTAAATTTTACATTTTCAGAACCCTCGTACTCTCACGAGTCCAGCCATATAAGAATCTCTCAAATCGGAGGTCAATCACCAACTCAAATCCCAATTTTAGAAAAACCCATGTTCTACCCAAAACACCCAATTTTCACCCATAGAACTATTTGATTTTAAGTTGAAACTATGTTAAATGATGCTAATGATTGAAAGAATTGAGTAAAAACCAACTTACAAATGATTTGGAAGAAGTTTTGTTCTTGGAAAAATCGCCTAAGTGTGTTTGAGTTTGACAAAATATGATATGAAGTAAAAATTCGATTTTGTATCGTACAGGCTACTGGTTGGCATGGGAATTGCGAACCCTTCAGACATTCCCAGCCTTCGCATTTGCAAACCTCTTGGTCGCATTTGCGATCAGGCCTTCCCAGGTTAACCTTCACATTTGTGAACCTCTTGGTCGCATTTGCGAACAGGCCTGCCCAACTATACCTTCGCATTTGCGAACCTCCTGGTCGCATTAGCGATCCCTGGCCAGCAAGGGCACCTTCGCATTTACGATGAATAGCTCGCATTTGCGATGCTGGCTTCGCATGCAGATCAGTTGCACCAGCAAATTTTCAAGTTCAAAAATGCAATCCGTGGCCTATCCAAAACTCACCCGAGCCCTCGGGGCTCCAAACCAAATATACACACTACCTCAAAAACATCCTATGAACTTATCCGTGCGATCGAATCGCCAAAATAACATCATATACATCGAATTAAGCCTGAAAATCCATGAATTTTATCAAACTTCATAAAACATCAAATTTTCCATTTTAAGTCCGAAACACGTCAAATGAAATCTGTTTTCAACCAAACTTTATAGAAAGGACTTAAACCATATATAAGACCTGTACCGGGCGCCGGAACCAAAATACGGGCCCGGTACCATCACTTTCTAATCAGATTCATTTTCATTTTCCTTAAATATTTTCAGAAAATAATTTTACTCAAAAATTAATTGCTCGGGCTTGGGACCTCGGAATTCGATTTCGGGCATACACCCAAGTCCCATATTTTCCAACTGACCCTCCGGGACCGTCAAATCACGGGTCCAGCTCCATTTACCCAAAATGTTGACCGTAGTCAAATTTATTGATGTTAATATTAAATCTTAACATTTTTCATAGAATTTCATATTTAAGCTGTCCGGCTACGCGCCCGGACTGCGTACAGAAATCGAGTCAACTACAAATGAGGTTTTCAAGGCCTTGAAAGTACGGAATAGGTAATAAAATAGATGATGACCCTTTGGGTCGTCACATGTTCAGATGCTTTAATACCAGTGGAAATTGGCAAACCAAGCACAAGGTTCACAACAACAATGGAAGAAACAAATAGCGACAAGTTGAGGACAAATCTGGATTTGCTCGAGAAAATAAGAGAAGGTGCATTAATACATATGGCAGCCCTCGAACAAATTATAGAGCGATATTACAACAGAAAAGCTCACCTCAGATATTTCAAAATTGGGGACTTCGTTCTCAAAAGAGTTTTCCAATCAACGAAGGAAGCTGGCGCAGGGAAGCTAAATCTAAATTGGGAAGGACCTTACAAAGTCTGTGGCATTGCTGGAAAAGGTGCTTATGAGCTGGAGGCTATGGTTGGCAGAATTCTACCAACCAGTTGGAATGCTGTTTATTTTAAGAAGTACTACTTCTGAGTAAAAGGAGTACCCCCGGTCAGATATCATTACGTTCGATTTTACTTTTGTACAGTTAAAATTATACTAACCATTTTAGATGATAGGCAAAAAGCTAACCCATCACCAAATGATGATACTATACCTGAAAAGCCACGAGGAATTGTCTGAACTTCCGGTCTAGGGTTACAAATTTTTGATGGACGTTTTAAAGGGTTAAGTAGTCATCATCTAAAAACTATATACCTTCGAGTCCCATATGTTTTTCCTTTTCAAGAAAAGGACTACAAGGAAGGAATAGTCAAGTGCTCGAGATTTCATTCTTCAAAGCTCAAACACTTGGGGGACTATATAGTATGGAGGGCAAATATGAAGCAAAGAAGACTATCAAAAAGTCAAAGATCGAGCCTGAAGATCCATCTTCCCAACAAAGAGCCGAAGACTCAAAAGCCTGCCTCAAAAACCTTCGAAAAACATATTCGTAAATGTAAAAGAATGTTTCAAAAATCATATTCGTAAATGTAAACGAGTGTTTAGGTTAAAGGAAGAATATTAGTTACGGGTAAAAATGCACATCTTTGTACTTACTCAACACACTGTTGTAAGTAAAAACAGTTATGGATGAAAGATCACTATCCTTGTACTTGTTCAGAAAACTGTTATAAATGAAAATAGTTACGGATGAAAGATCATTATCCTTGTACTTATTCAGAAAACTGTTTTGAACGAAAACAGTTACGGATGAAAAAGCATTACCCTTGTATTCATCTAAAAATTATTATAAATAAAAACAGTAATGGGTAAAAATTCATACCCTTATATTTAAAAACTGTTATAAATGAAAACAATTATTCCCTTGTACTAATTCGAAAAAACTGATGCAAAAGAAAAAACAGTTACGAGTACAAGTTCATATCAAATCTGTTGAAAGAAAAAACAGTTACAAAATGAGTTATAGACGATACACAAACACATGTGAAATGTTATGAAAGTTTGAAACAATGCAAAAACTTTCTTCAAAAAATTGTTAAAGAAAAACATGTGAAATTCCTATTTCTCTTTTGTATATTTACACCATTATGAAGTTGAGACGTCTTCTTCATTAAGTGTCGATCAAAAAAGGGATCTCTTTTGTAAACCGTGCCTATTACGAAAAGGTACGAACAATCTACGCATTTTATAATGCAAAGTCAAAACTCAAAGGTAAACCAAAATCCTCAAAAAGAAACCATGCGAAGACTTAAGAGTCAAACAAAAACTCAAAGAAAGTTAAAGTTGTGCTAATATTGATATTAATATATTACGGAAAAATAAACTAAGTGTTAACTTAGTCTAAGCTGGATTGATTTATACATTGATTGACCCTAAGTTGTCAGTTGGGGACTTACAAAGGATCCAACCTTACCCCCGATGGGACTGGGGGTAACCACCAATTGATACAAATAAAAAAAAAGTGAACCAAGTTCTTTAAACTTTTCCAGATGGGGGGGTTGTCTTCACTGACAAGAGGAGCAGATTGAGATGGGGAGACACGAGCAACAGGGACCTCAACCTCACGTGAAGAGAGATTCAAACATTGCTGATACTTCTCGACCGTCTCTCTAGTTTTAGCAATTTTGGCTTCCAAGTCAAAACCCTCTTGGCCCATTTCCGTCGCTGTTTCAAGACGGGAATTCAGATAAGCCCAACTTACATCAACGACTGCTCTGTCTTCAAGAGCTTCATAATCCTTCTCTTACTATTCAACTTCAACTCTTAACTCATCTCTTTCAGCCACGACAGCATCGTGAGAGGCTTGCAAATGATTGAGGGATCTTTCCAGAAACCTGACCTTCTATGAGGAGTTGCGGAGGTCTTCCTGGGTCTGATTGAGTAGTTGAACAAGTTCACCAGAGTACATCTCCTTCTGGTCCAATAAATCCTTCAGGATCCTAATCTCCTCTGTGGCACGGGAAAGCTGCTCTGCAAATGAAGATTCTAAGACACTTTTGTACTTTCCAGCCTGGTTCGAAGACGCCTTCTCCAACGGCCAGTTCTGCTGCCATAATGCTAACTTGCTGCTCCAAGGTACACTTTTCTTCCTCCACTGCCTCCATGTCAAGTTGTAGACCCTCGTATTTCTCCTTCGAATTATCAGCCTCAATTTGGAAATCTTTTGATGCCTACTCCATCTGAACGACTCTCTTCATTACCTATGTTCCCACAAGATTGATCTACATAAAGAGATACATTAGATACGGTAATTATGTTTATAAGTAAGTGCGAAAGAAGAGCAAGTTTTGCCTTTAAAGACGAGTGCACAATCTCATTCATCCACGTCAGAGAGTTGTGGCTTTCCCGGTTAGACTTTTCAATTGAGCCTATCGATGTCTTTAACCATACATCAGCTTGGCCCGACTTTTTGAAGAGGCTGCCCATCGCTGGAACCTCTATTGTAACTTGACTCATCTCCCCCTGCTGGAATACCCTACTTCTACATCAGAAGACACGGAATCGGGGGCGGATAAGGGAGTCACGAGCAGAGTAGGCAGAGAAGCAGTAACAACCACGGGAGCAGAAACATCAATGGGAGAAAGTAAAGGAAGTTCTTTCGGAGCAGGAGGACAGAAAACAACAAGAGGGGCTTCGTCAGAAATTGTACCAAAACCTTCACGGAACAGGAGATCAACGGATTCGCAAACAGGAGAGGGAGTTGCATCCTCGGGGGCAGAATGTTCAGATTCAGGCACGATAAGGTCAACAACAGGTGTAGACTCATTGTTAGATACCACCCTCCTCCTACGTGACCTGTGGATTAGCGAACCCTCCTTTTCCTCCTCCTCCTCTAAGGTCCTGGACCCACTTTCTTTTCTTTTCGATGAGGAGGAACCAACAATGATCTCCTGGGCCTTTTCCAGGGACAACCTTGAAGCAGACACAGCCGCATCAGAAATACCACGAGCAGCAAACCCTACCAAATGAAAAGGGTCAGGTAAAACTTAAAAGGAGAAAGAAGTAAAAACAAAAAACTTTTCTCACCGTGTGTCTAAACCTTCCAGCCAAACCTCCCAGAGAGGTATTTCCACGAACGGTCTTTTAAAGGATCAATCAACAGTTCCCATGATTGCTACAAAGAAAAGAAACAACCATGATACTGATAAAGTATCAAAAACAAAGGAAAGGAATGTGAGTAAAACTGTACTCACGTGCAAGATTCCACTTCTCAGGGAAGGGAAAATTTTCTTCACCTACTAAACCTGCAATAGGGACAGCAACATACTGGACATACCACCCTCGGTCTTTGTCATCATCTGAAGTAACTAACACACTTTTACTCCTCGCCGCGAGATTAAACACTCCTTGGCGGAACATCATCAAAGAATAGAGGTGAATAAGATGATAAAAAGTGAAGGGTACAGAAGCTAAATTAGCCAAATACCTAAGGCACACGACAACTCACCAAACAAGAGGACCGACTTGTCCCAGACAAATTTTGAAGAATCGACAAAACTCGATAATAACATGGTCGATGGGAGGCTTGAATCCTAATGTGAAAGGATAAGTGTACACATAAGAATACCCAGCCTTGTAAGAGGTTATTCTTTGGTTATTGTTGGGAACAATAACAGGAAAATCAGGCTTTCAAAAATAATCCACGTGTACAAGAGACACAAAGCCCTTAGTTATTTGGGTCGGATAAAGGTCGGCACTGTTATGTGAATACATTGAAGAAAGTTGTTCACTCATTGCCTGACTATCCTTGGCGAAAGAAAACTCCGCAGGGACAATTTCATCGAACCTCGGCTCCCTAAGTGGTTCATTATGTTCTCTACTCTTTGATGAAGATCTAGAAGCCCTAGCCCTTGAACAAGATAAGGAAACATAATACCTAGAAGAAGATGAGGGAGTAATATGAGAAGAATAAGAACATCGGGAAGGAGTAGAACCTAAACTCCTAAGCCTACCACCTCTCATACTCCGTGTAGCAGAAGAGGAAGTCAGTTCATCTAAGATGATGACCTTTTTAGATTGCTGGTTTGAAGAAGAAATATTTACGAAGAAGAAGAATTTACAAATAAAGAAAGAGAATTAGAAGTTTTTCGTGAAAGCAAAGAAAGGAAAAGGAGTATTTATACTCGAAGGCAACCGTCAAAAAATGGAAAAAACAGTGATGTGAAAGTCATAATTGAAGCTATCACTTCGTGACAGATGCAACAACAAAAAACTCTAAAAGGCGATGAATAATTGCAGAACCAATCTGGGAATGCCACATGGCACATGCATTAAATAGAAGTGACAAGTGACGCCTAAGTTCGGAGATGGATGCAATGTTACGAGTGAAGCGACGACAAAATATTCCCGCCATAAATGAGTATCCACTTACCAAATATTAATTGATAAATAAATGGTAAGTGGGGGGCCTATTTGTATTGGTAAAAAAGAGCTTCACACGTGTAATAATTGTGTTGAATCAGCAATCTATGTGGAACAATGAAAACATGACAACTGGACGAGACTTCATGAAGAGGTACGAGGCAAAGAGGCACGGAATAGCATACCCACGGGGTAATCAGATACGGGAATCTCAACCTAATTCAGAAGATGAAGAGACACGATTAGAATAAATTCAGGCAGAATAAATGGAAGATTCGGAAATCTTCAATTAATAAGTCAAACATTACATAATCTTCACGCAACAGTTACGATTAATCATTGTAACGTTACATTAATTCCATTACTAGTCATTAATTCTCAATCACTAAAAAGGGTAGACGTTATATTAAGAAATTCCCTATATAAGGGAGTAAAATATAACTTGTAAAGACACATTCGAACTACTATTATAATATACTTACTTTTTATGCATCTTACTGCTTTGTATTTACGAATTTACTTGCAATTACTAGTATATTCTTTGGTTATCAGAAACCCGTGTTCTTCTTAAAATAGCTTTGGCAGAGAATCTAATTCTTTGGCTAAATAGTTATGAGTATTTCCAGGATATTAGAGGGCATGTTGACCTGAGACAGAAAGGATAGAGAGGACAAAAGGTCTCGAGAGACTAGTTATTATTCTGGAGCTCATGCCCCAACAGCTCACCATAGTAAGGGTAATGTGAGTTACCCTGTTCATTTAGCTCTTCTAGCAGCCACCGGTGTTCCAGCCCCTTCTAAGCCTCAGGAGCCTTATTACACCGCCTGTATCTAGTATGTCTCCTGCTCGGGGTGCTATTAGCAGCCAGTCCAGCAGAGCTTGCCCGAGTCACACAGAAACCACATCCTTTGAGGGGTTATTTTGAGTGCGTGGACACTCGCCATATGGTGGGGGATTGCCCAAAACTTAGAAGGGATACACCTCCACAGACGTCTCAGCCACCACGTTCTACATCGGGTCCTTCAGCCATGCTCCCATCACCAGCTACCGCCCCACCTGCTCAGTTAGCTCGAGATGGAGGTCGGGGAGGTCAAGGTCGCCCTAGAGGGGGAGTCCAGGCTAGTTACTATGCTCTTCCGGCTTGTTCTGAGGTAGTTTCTTCCGACTCTGTCATCACAGGTATTATTCTTGTCTGTCGCAGAGACACGTCGGTATCATTTGACCCAGGCTCTACATATTCATATGTGTCCTCTTATTTTGCTCTATATTTGGGAGTATCTCGGGATTCTTTGATTTCCCCTGTCTATGTGTCTACTCATGTAGGGGATTCTCTTTTTGTTGACCGCGTGTATTGATCGTGCTTGATTGCTCTTAGTGATTTTGAGAATAGAGCTAATTTATTATTACTCAGCATGGTAATTTTTGATGTTATCTTGGGCAAGGACTGCTAGTCGCTCCATTATTCTATTCTTGATTATCATGCTAATACCGTGACGCTGGCTATGGTAGGCTTACCGTGATTAGAGTGGAGGTGTACCTTAAAGTATACACCTCGTAGAGTTGTTTCATTTCTTAAGGCTTAGTGAATGGTTGATAAGGGGTGTGACGTGTATCTAGCTTATGTGAGAGATGTTAGTATTGATACCCTTACAGTTGAGTCAGTTCCAATAGTGAAGGATTTTCCAGATGTGTTTCCAGCTGATCTTTCGGGCTTGCCGCCTGACAGAGATATTGATTTTTGCATTGATTTGTTGCCGAGCACTCAACCCATCGTTTATCTTGTGAACTTAATAATTTTTGCTCTGGATTGAACAATCTATGTGTTGTTAATCCCCTATAATTAACTAAAGAACCTTGATGATCCCTTATACTTGTTCTAAGCTTAGACCTTCTTGATGTGTTGTTAAGGCTTTCATGTCTACTCTACTGATCTTTTCTTTAATATTGCATGTTGATCTACACTATATCTTTATACTATCGGGTTTATAAACTAATACTAAAAATGGTTATGAACACTCAAGGTTAAATATTGGGCTGTCATTTTAGTTAAAGCATATTAGTTTTAAGTTGTTTGGGTTGCTTTCTGTCTTCTAATGTGCTTCTGTGATTCTGTAACTTTTGAAATATTATTGTGAGGTTCTTCTATTGACCTTCACAACTAAGTAATCATATTTGTGATGTTTCACTGTCTAAAATATCATTTAAAATAATTGAACTAAGCTCAAATCTCTGCAATTGATCTTATATGTGTTCTGTTAGCCTAGCGTAAGTTATGCTCTTGATTGTCATTAAGATCTTGATATCAGTTACATCTGTGCATTATCTCTTGGTTATGCCATGCTGCTAATACATCTAAAACTGTAACTTCATCATGTTTAGACTAATATACTTAATCTGTTTAATTGGACTAACTATCCTACTATTAGGTCCATGCACCCTCAATATGAAACCCTCATTATTCTGGACTTTTGTAATGAAACTGTTGGTTTGATCCTATGCTATTGATACTCAACCATGTTCACAATGTTGCAATCTTGTAAGAATATCTCATGTGTGTGTGTATATCTTCTCTTAAGGTTTGTACACTCATGTTTATTTTAAAATAAACTTTTTGCTTGTCCTTCATACTTATGCCTATGCATCCATCATCACTGGGCCTTGCTAAGATTCCATAAGTCAACTGTGACTCACAAATAGACTTAAGAAAAACCTTTTGTTGTAATCTGCTCTGCCTGAGTATAATATTGTGCCTTAAGTCTTAATGAACTTAGTATGGATATGAGATTCGGAACCTTGTACAGAGAAAGGTGATGATCTATTAAGTTAAGATCAACTTGCTTTCCTAAGTATCCCTACTAATACTCTTTAGAGATTTGAAACGAAGTTGTTTACTAATACATCTAATAGAAGTTAAGACATAGTCTATGTATGAACACCTGATTAATATGAACATAAATTGTTATGGTATTGTGATTAAGGACTTCTTAAACCTGCTAGTGTTCTCTTCCTATGTTTGCACCTGTAATTAGGTTCTCCAAGTACTCTTGAGCATGTTGAAAGTGTTGACAGTGTACCACACACATGTGTTTTGGATTCTGGTCTCAATAGTGTAATTTGTTGTCTCAAAATAGTATCATGTATAGTTTCTATGAGAATTGTACATGCTTGAACCTGTGTGTTATTGTTGTTGTTACATTGAAAGCTACATCGTACGCCTCATTGGCATTTAAACCTATAGGGAAGAGTAAATGTGAATGGTAAAGGGTATTTAGGAGTAAGATATAGTTTGTGTTTGAGAATTACTCCCTGAAACAAGCATTGCTCGAGGTCCCTGAGACCCTTGTGAACTCTGAAGTTCAAGGGATCCAAAGGGTCGACATAAATGGAATTTTACCTTAAACTCATAATCATTTATATTTATTAATCTTTTCAGGATTAGTGCTAAATGAAAGAAAGGCTTCATTGTGAATTTGTTTATTCTATTGGACCTTACAATAATTTTATTGCATTCTTAATTACCAACATTTGTTAAAGGGGCGATTTGCAGCCATACCCTATATAGTAGCCACCTTTTATCCTATACCCTGTTTTTATAAATTATTTATTTGGTAGCCAACTGACAAAAATTGATAATAATATGACCATTCTAGCCCTGACAAAACATATCAAAACACTTTACGATTTGCATCACGCACAAAATACTTCACTGATCCCCCTCCATCACTCCGTCTCTTCTCAGATCTCCTCTCCCCAAACCAGAAATTTGAACCATACGCAAATTCAAATTGTAAGTATTGCAATTCAGTTTTCGAATCTGATTGATCTTCACGGTACAAATTAGTTCGTAATGATGAGACCTGAGATTTTCAATGACGAATTGATTAATTAAGGTTTTTTTTCTAAAATATGCTTAATTCTAATGAGTTTTTGCTAAAGGTGCTTTTATTTGCTAAACTTCAGAACTAATAATATGCTTAAGTTATATACTGCTTTCTATGGTTTTTTGATGAGTTTTTCCAAAAACTTCATCATATATGCTGAAGTTGTTTAATTCATTTTCTAAGCACTTCAGCGTAACCGCTAAAGTTTTCCTCTAATTAAGGTTTTTATTTGCTAAACAAGCTGAACATTTTTGTTTTATTTGTTAAACTTCAGCACTAATAATATGCTTAAGTTATGTACTGCGTTCTATAGTTTTTTGATGAGTTTTTCAAAAACTTTAGCATATATGCTGAAGTTTTTTAGTTCATTTTCGAAACACTTCAGCATATATACTGAAGTTTTCCGTTAATTAAGGTATTTTTTGACTTTATAGAGAAATAATATTAAAAAAAGCGCAGAAACACATTCAAACAAGAATCATTCATTTAAAAACATATAAAAACATAATAATCATCCATAAAAATTAAAAAATAACATAATAACCACAAAAAAAACCTAATCATCCATATCATCATCATCATCGTCATTGTCAGATGCATGAGCATCTCCATCTCCAAGACTACCATAGGAGCCACCCTGGCCGGCATCTCAAGCCTATCAAGCTTCGTTTTGATTTCTTCCAACTCCTATCGTACTTTTCTATCAACTCATCTATTTTCAACTCGAATGCCTCAATGATATCTTGCTTAATTTCGTCAACGATTTGTCTGATAACCGCATCCATTTCTCTGCCTTATTTTTAATCTCCTAAAATATTTGTGTTTGAGTGAATAAACTCACAAGGCATACCGTGCTTATATAGGTGAAAAAAACTTCTGCATTGAATATGAAAAGGCATATAGCAATTTTAAACGTCTAAGCGTGCATGAATCTGATGGGAATACAATTATTACACTAACACATGCTCCAACGTAAAATAATTGCTACATTAATTATTTTATTGCTCAATTTTTTTAGTTAATTTGCTAATACTTTAGCACATTATGTGCCGAAGTGTTTTCATTCATTTGCTAATATGCTGAAGTTTTTCTCCCTAGATGCAATATTTTTGTCCTGACCTTTTTCAAAAACTTCAGCACACGATGCTGAAGCTTTTTAGTTTATTAGCTAATACTTCAGCTCTTCAGAGGTTGAAGTTTTCTCCTGGGTAAAATAGTTTTGTCATGACCTTTTCCAAAAACTTCAGTACAATATGCTGAAGTTTTTTAGTTTATTTGCTAATACTTCAGCTCTTCAGATGCTGAAGTTTTCTCCTGGATAAAATAGTTTTGTCATGACCTTTTCCAAAAAACATCAGCACAAGAAAAATATGACTAAAGTTTTCTACATCTTGGAGATAAACCAAAAGGTTGAATTCACAGATGTTAGATCATGTTCAAAGAGATATGGGTTGAAATGCATTGAGGAGCAATGTGGTTGGATTGTGCGTGCTACCATAATAAAAAATTCCACACTTTTCAGGGTGATAAAATACTATAACAACCATGAATGCTCAGTTCATGCAAGAAAATCAGATCAGAAGCATGCTACATCAAATAAGTGAACAAATTTTAGAACATGATCGAGACAAAAAGATAGAGGTTACACCAGCCTTTGTAGAAAAAGAAATGAAAAAGAAATTTGGAATTGACATTGGATATCACAAGGCATGGCGCGCTATTCAAAAAGCTATTTCTTGCATAAGGGGAACACCAGAAGAGAACTACCAAATTGTTCCTTCATACCTACACATGATGGTGCATAGAAACCCACGAACGTACACAATCATAAAAAGAGACGAGCAGAATCAGTAAGCATAATAAATACTAACGATCATCCTGAAGTTAAACTTCACACCTTGTGATTTGTTTTTTTGTGTTTCACTTTATATGTTTTGTTACATGTTCTTTGCTCCTGTAGCATCAATAGCTAGTTGGTCCTACTGTAGACTTGTTATTGCAGTAGATGCAATATTTTAAAGTCAAAATATCGTGGCGTTCGATTTGTTGTTGTATTAAAGGATGCAAACAATCAAATATTTCATCTATCTTTTGGTGTAGCAGAATCAGAAAACAATGAGGCATACATTTAGTTTTTCGAAGAAATGACAAAAGTTATTCAAGTCCGTCATGAACTGGTTTTCTTGTCAGATAGAAACCAACCGATTGCAAATGGGATTAGAAAATTTTATCCTGAAGCTCACCATGGTATCTGCCTCTATCACTTTGAGAAAAATTTAAAACAAAGACATGCAAAAGCCATAGTAATAAATCTTTTTCAAAGCGCTGCAAGGTCAAACAAACGTGAAGATTTTAATAAGTTAATGTCTCAACGCAAAAGTGTTGACGAGAAAATATACAATTACATAATAGAAGAGCCTCCAGAAGATGGGCTCGATCATGGTTCTCACGGTGAAGTTAGGATATGCTAACAACAAACATTGTAGAACCAATGAATTCCGTGTTACTAAAAGCAAGAGAGATGCCTATTTTAAGAAGGTTAGATTACATCCAAGAGAAGTTGGGAGAGTGGTTTTACGAACGGAGGAAAAAAGCAAATGAAACTTTTTACAAAGTATCTATATGGGCAGAAGAAGAGATGACTAAGAAGATGGACTTGGCTTGCAAAATGTTTGTGAGTATATTTATTTCAGGATTTACTTTCAGCATGTTTTTTCTATAGCATAATCACTTCTGCTTTTTATATCTGGTAAAGTGATTTACAAATGAGCAAATTAACTTTTAGCATATTCAGCATTCTTTTGTACCTGAAGTTTTGTTCTGTTTGTGATGAACTTCAGCATTCTAGTAGCTTAAGTTTTGTTCTCTTTGCAATGAACTTCAACATTCATTTGTACCTGAAGTTTGTTCTGTTGTTCCTGAACTTCAGCATTCGAGTAGCTTAAGTTTTGTTTTTCTTTTTATATTTGCTGCACTGATTTACTGCTTACATATAAAAAAACTTCATACTTTTTCTTTTTGAATCAATAATACACTAATATAGTTTATCTTAATTTTCTGTTCCTTCTTAAGTGTTCAACCTTGATTCAATGATGTTTAGAATAAATAGTGAAGGAATCGAATTCATTTGTGGACATAAAAAAAAGAACTTGTGATAGCTTGAAATTCCAACTTGATGAATTGCCCTATCCACATGCAATTGCTGCTATTAATAAGAGATATTTGCAAAAAATTTATTACTTCTCAAAATGGTATTCAAAGGAAACATGGTTCAAAACATATGAAGGACATGTGAATACTTTGGGAGATCAAAAATCATGGAATATTCCACCAAATGTAGAATCTGAGATCACAAAACCTCCTGATGTGGAGATTTTACAAGGAAGAAGACAAAAGAATAGGCATATGCCAGCGACTGAATCAGTACCATGGAAGTCTACCAAATGCAGTCGATGTAAAAAAATTGGGCATAACAGAACAACTTGCTTATCTTCTCCAGCACCTCATCCATATTCCAAGAAACACGTTGAGAAATACTCCAACGTTCAATAATTATTGGTCTGAATTTAGACTTTTATTTTTGTATGATATATTTCAAATGTGATTGTTTTCGTACAAATCAAAAAAAATCTTGCCCTCTTTTATATATTGCTGAAGTACAAACCACTCATTTTTTTTGCGCAGGCTTACAGGTTTGGTTGCATTTTAAAAAAGTACGCAATGACTTCAGCAAGAAAAAACTGTATGTGAAATACATGTCCTTAACACACACACGCGCGCACACACACACACACACGCGCGCGCGCGCACACACACACACACAAAAAAAAAACTTAAGCATAAAATGTTTAAGTTTCATTTATATAAACAACACAAAACATTAAGAAAATACAAGGCCATCATACACATTGACAAAACAATAAGCAGAATCATAAAAAATATTAACAAAAAAGCACAAATATAAAACACATAAAAAAAGGATTACAAAAACTAAGCATCATCGCCACTATCAGAACAATACTCATCAATTTCTTGAAATATCTCGTCATCATCAGAACCGGAGTTAACTATAGGATACTCGGGCAAATGACCACAAAGTCCAATGAGATCATTCTTCAACTTGTTGAACTCACGACGCAACTCACTTTGTTCAACTATTACTCTGTCCATAAGAGAAGGAAGACTCTTCAGGTCGTTTTGCAGCTTGGCATAGTCATCCCAGATGGGAATCTTAAAACATTCAAACTGGTTGACAACCTTGTCAAATGAGCTTGGATAACCTTGAAAATTACATTCGAGGTAAATCCTGTGATGGAATGATTCATCGGCAATAAACTTTGGTCTGATTTTTTCCCAATTAGCCTATATTTGATCCCACTTTTGCATAAGGTTACACATTGGTACGTTATTTTTCCAATAAGACTTCAAATTATCCCACTTTTGCATAATTTGTTCCATTGAAACCTTCCTACTTCCGCTTGCACCAGACATTCTTTCTTCAAAAAAAGATAAAAGACTAAGGATGAATATAAATTTAAAGATGTTTGATAGAAGTTTATGGATAACTATGAAATTTTCAAGTGCAGAGATTATTAATATAGCCAAAGAGTGCACCTAATCAATTTATTATCTATAAAAGTAAAAGTAACTTTTCAGTTATGTTTTACTGTTTTACGTTCAGAGAAATTCAATGTGAAAGATAAGTAGGTGGTAAAACAAGTAGGTGGTTAATGTTGCTTCAGCCTCATTAATTTTCAAGTAATAAATGTAAATGTAAGATAGTAGGTGATAAAAGACAAAAATTAGCTAGTAAATGCGAAAAAGATAAGTATCAATTTAAAAAAATATGGAGAAGTTTAATTGCAAAGAGCTTTATGAAAAATCTCATCATCTTAGGCTGAAGTAAATTAGTTCATTTGCAAACACTTAGGCTCCCAGTGTGCTGAAGATTTTATTCCTGGATTCGATAGTTTAGTCCCCAAGAGCTTTATGAAAAACTTCAGCATATTAGGTTGAAGTAAATTAGTTCATTTGCAAACACTTCGGCTTCCAGTGTGCTGAAGTTTTTATCCCTAGATTCGATAGTTTAGTCGTAATGAGCTTTATGAAAACTTCAGCAAAGATTTAAAAGACAGAGAACACATAATTCAGACATGCTTAAATGTATATTCACAAAATCCAAATTTCGTTTTCACTTACATCCTTGAAAAAAAAAATATATATATATATATATATATATATATTCCAGTTACAAGTTATTCTCTATTCAAAGAAATTCACACAAAGTCTCGTTATATTCTCCATAGTCATGTCCTACTTGCCCTTTTGGACTTTCATAATTTCTATCTTGCTTCCACTTTCCATGATCACAATGATTTTTTTAGAAAATGTTGTCTTCTTTCATAAAAGAAACAAAGAAAATGTTGGCAAAGACATGCTTAAATTGTATGCATCTAAGAATTCGTAGGAAGCAAAGATAATGAAGGAGACGTCCATAAATTTCATATGTGAAGGAGACTGGCCACAGTTTGTGGTGCATCACAAATATCCCAGAACTCGAGTTTTGTCATGCACCACAATCTGTGGCCAGTCTCCTTCACACATGAAATTTCTGGACGTCTCCTTCATTATCTTTGCTTCCCCACGAAATCCCTGCTACACCCAATAAGCATGTCTTTGTCAAAACTTTCTTATTTATCTTTGAATATAAATTTAAAGATATATGATAGGAGTCTGTGGATGACTATGAAATTTTCAAGTGAAGAGATTATTTATATAGACAAAGAGTGCACCTAATCAATTTAACATCTGTAAATGTAAAAGTAACTTTTCAGCTTTATTTAATGCTTTACGTTCAGAGAGAAATTAAATCTTATAAGATGAGTAGGTGGTAGGTGAAACTAGTAAATGTAAAAAATATAAGTATCAAGTTCAAAAAATACAGTTTTATGAAAAACTTCAGCATATGAGGTGCCTTCAATAGTTTAACACAAAAAGAAAAATTTGTTTTTCATTTACAAGCTATACTCTATTAAAAAAATTCACACAAACTATTTGCATGTTCTCCATAGTCATCTCCTAAAATCTCTTCTGGAGTATCATAGCCGCTTTCCTTTTTCCACATTGCATGAGCCCATAGATTTGCAGCCAATTCTCTCCTGGATGTCAGTACCTGACTTTCATTGAAATTCATGACATCTTCTCTCTTCAACCGCATGTCCATGAACTTAATATATACCGCAATCAACACTATAAAAAACACATGAAACAAACAATTGAAAAATGGTTAACACAGGAATAAAAAATAATAAACATAAGATGTATCGTTAAAATATATGCCAAACATGTACTTGTTAACCTGTAGGGGTGTCTTCATCCACATAATTTGAAATTTATCCACAATATTTTCCGCCCAACTTTTATTGTGAGACGTAAAGTCCAAGCATTTGAGACAGTGTGGGATCAACCGGGAATAAATGTCGAGATGTTTAATCGCACTATCATATTTTATATTTTTTAAGGAATCATACACATATATAGTTTTCTCTTTAAAGCTCAGAATTCCAAAAAAGTAGTGCGTTGATTTCTGCTTCCCTGTTGGCGGAAGTCGAAATGGAAATACCATTTTTTCAGCTCATGCCCATGAGATACCACATGAGAGGGTAGTTCCTCTTACGTATTTGGCCACCCATTCACCAGTTGATTCATCTCCAATCCAAGTATACTCTGTAAGTTCCTGAAACACCATTTCATTTTCTTCTTTTTTAGAAGCCTCTTCATCCTATTTTTTGTGATGACCCAAGCGGTCATTTTATAAAAAATAGACTCTGTTCCATGCTTAATAGCCATAAAAAGACTAAAATTAAATATCTTGATTTGCGTGCACAGTCCGGGCGTGAAACCGAAAAGCTTTTATGTGAAAATATGAGAAATAGTAATTTTTAGAATTTAAATTTGGTAAAAGTTGACTTTGGTCAACATCTTGAGTAAACGGACACGTATCTATGTTTAGACGATCCCGGGAGGTCCGCAGTAAAATATGGGACTCGGGCGTATGCCCGAAAATTAATTCCGAGGTCTCAATCCTAAGAAATCTATTTTTGAAAGAAATTGTTTTGCTGAAATGTTTATGAATTAAAGAAAAGAAATAATATTTAAAACCATTAGTAGCGGGTTTGTATTTTGGTTTTGGATCCCTGTACCGCTTTGTTATGATATTAAAAGGTTTACTGTGAAATTTGGTGTAAACGGAGTTCGTTTGACGTGATTCGGAAATCCGGTTGAGAAATTACGAATCTTAAGAGTTTTGATGAAAATGATGAGTTTTGGGGTTTAATTCATAGGTTTACATGTTATTTTCATGATTTTATCGCACGAGCAATTCCATATGATATTTTTGGACTTGCGTGCATGATTTGTTTTGAGCCCCGAGGGCTCGGGTGAGTTTCGGATAGGCCACGAGAGGTTTGAACTTGTTAAAAAGCTGCTGGTTTTTCAATTGCTGGTGCCCAGGCATTTTTTTCTATGTGATCGCATAGGAGTTCCGCGATCGCATAGAGTAAAGGTGGGGGCCTTGATTTTTTGTTATACGCGATCGCATAACTGGAGCCGCGATCGCAGAGAAGGGGGAAGGTTACCCTACGCGAGCGCATCAGTGAGGTCACGATCGCATAGAGTTACGTCGGGCTGGGGACTAGGTAGTCGTTAGGCAACGGGATCGCAACCTTGGACTCGCGATCACGTAGTTCTGGAATGCGGAGCAGTACGATCGCAACCCTGGGCCCGCGATCGCGATGAACCCCTGTTCAGTGTTATAAAAACGAATTAAAAACCGGACAGAACCCTTTCTTCTCCAATTTTTCGAATTTCCACCCCTAAAAATGAGTTTTCTTCAACAATCTTCATCCCCAATTCATAGGTAATCAATTCCAAACTTTGCTCATTCAATTCCTTACTATTTTGCATCACTTTTAAAGCAAAAACAAAGAATTTTCATGGTAAAAATATAGGTTTTGGGTAGAATTAAAGAGTTTTGTAAAAATTGAATTTTTATATCAAATTAAGCTCGGATATCAAAACTAATAGCATATTTTGGGTCGTGGGTGAATGGGTAAACGTAATTTGGTCCGAACCCCAAGTATAGACCAAGCGGGCCCGGGGTCGAATTTTCACTTTTCTTGAGAAAAACTTAGGAACAAATTATATTTTCAATAAAGTTAGTTCCTTTAATATTAGCTAATTATATTGAGTTAATTTTGATTAGATTCGAGCAATTTAGAGGTGAATTCAAAGGGCAAAACAATAATTGAGCAGTAAGTGGCCTGCGGAATTGAGGTAAGTGTTTGGCCTTACTTTAGCTTGAGGGAATAGGACTTCCCACTTGGTTGTTATGTGAATTACATGGGCTTGGTGTATAGGTGTGGTGACGAGTATCTATGCACTACCCAAAGTGTTTGCTAAATATGATCCCCTTTCCCGTTCCCCACTTATTTGATTGTTGTCTTAACTGTTACATGTTCATTATTGTCTCTATGACTATTTAACCTTGTTGAATTGTTGTTAGTTATTGTTTAGACCGTTTAAAAAGAGTATTGGTTGTTTGAACTGGTTCCCTCGTGATATAAATATGGCTGATAGGTTTGGTATTGTTTTATGGAATAAATGTATATATTTTGATATTCTTGTTGGTTTCATGGTTGAAAGATTAGTGATGAAGTCTTGAGAAAAACTTCAGTTTATTATTTATGTTTGTTGAAACAAAAGTATTGTGAAAGGCTTGGTCCGATTTATGAAATTTTGAATAAATTGATATGATATGTCTGATGGGAGCGGGTTGCACGCCGCAACAAGGAGTGATAAGGGAGGACATGTGGGATCGGGTTGCACGCCTCAACAAGAGTAATAAGGGAGATATTTTCGGGAGGAGGAATAAGGGAGGAAAGGTGGGAGCGGGTTGCACGCCGCAACAAGGAGTCATAAGGGAGGATATTTACATTTATATTTTACTGATTTTTCAAGAAAAAGAGAATCAATGTTTTGAAAAGCTAAAATGTTTATTTTACTACTCCATAAATATTTTAGTACTATATTTTTATTTATTTAAAGTTAAAGTTATGAACTCTGAAAAGATGTTTGAGAATTGGTTATAGCTGAGTTATTTTATTTTGTTTGGTTGCAACACTTAATTATCTATTTGTTTAGACTTCTCCTTACTCCTTACTTATTGTGGTTCAAGATTAAAATGTTGAAGCTCGACTTAGCCTCGTCACTACTTCGCCGAGGTTAGGCTAGGCACTTACTCAGTACATGGGGTCGGTTGTACTGATACTACACTCTGTGCTCTTTTTGCACAGATCCAGGTACTATTCAGCAGTAGAGGATTCTAGGACGGCCATCTGATTTTTTTTGGAGACACGAGGTACATCTGCCGGTGTTCGTAGATATCCGAGAGTCTTCTCATATTTTTGCTTATACTGTTTTATATCATTCAAAACAGTACACTATTTCTTTCAGACATTATTTGTAGTATTCTTTAGCAGTTCGTGAATTTTTGACACCAGATCCTGGGGTAGTTTTTGGTATTATTTATATAAGTAGTTCGCGGTTTGATTGATTTAATTTAGTTAGTATTATTATTTATTTTAATGTTGCTGGGAACTGTTTTAGTTAAGATCACTTTAAATTTATTTATCCTTGTTGAAGTAAATAATCAAGGAAATTAGTAATTCGGTAACTAATATTGGCTTGCCTAGAAAGTGTGATGTTAGGCTCCATCACGATCTCAAGGTTGGGAATTTGGGTCGTGACAAGTTGGTATCAGAGCCCTAGGTTTACTTAGGTCTCACAATCCACGAACAAGCTTAGTAGATTCTGAAGGATCGATACGGACACGTATGTACTTATCTCTCAGAGGCTATTGAGTTAGGAAACAACTCCATTTTATTTCTATTATATCGTGCGATTCTTGTATCTCAGATGCTGATTTGTATTCTTCTACTCTCTCGCAGATGGCGAGAATACGTGCTTCATCTTCCGCTGACCAGAATTTCGGACCTCCAACAGCCGCAGCTCCTACTAGGGGAACATGCTCAGGCCAGGCCAAAGGCCCAGGCAGGGGTAGGACTCAGCCTTGCTCAAGCAACAGCCACAGCTACTGAACCCCAGATTGAAATTGATGAGGGGGTTTCGGCTCATACTGTTCCAGTGGGACTAGCTCAGGTTCCCGAGGGGTTTATTGCTACCCAAGTTCTTCAGAATGCTTTGGTCCGTTTTGTAACGACCCGACCGGTTGTTTTGCGTATTAGGATCCCATTACATTGAATGAAACTTCCCATAGCGGCTTCTCATGATTTATGACCTGTTTGGATGGGTAGTTCGGGATTTGGAAGTGTTTAGAGTGCTGTAGGAGCACTTGGTTCCTTAAGGTTGGCCTATTTGGCCAAGTTTGACTTCGGTCAATATTTTGAGCAAACGACCTCAGAATCGAGTTCCGACAGTGTCAGTAGCTTCGTATGATGATTTCGGACTTGGGCGTATGTTCGGAACGGGTTTTCGATGACCTGGGAGTATTTCGGCACCCAATAAGGAAATCAGGATTTCCTTAAATTTGAAATTTGGTTTGGAACGTGATTTTGTCTTATCGAGGTCTGAATGGAATTCCGAGATCGAAAATAGTTCCGTTATGTCATTTATGACTTTTTTGCAAAATTTGAGGTCATTCCGAGTAGTGTAGGTCTGTTCGACGCATCGTTATAGAAATCAAGAATTTCAAAGTCTTAAGTTATGAATTCAGGGGTTTTGGGGTGTGATTTTGACTTTTAGCATTATTTTGAGTGTTCCGAGGGCTAGAGCGAGTCTTTTTTATGATTTAGGAATTGTTGGTATATTTGGACGGGGGCTCGGGTGGGCCCAGGTGCCTCTCGGACACCACATGAGGCCAAAAACCAATTAAAACAACTGTTGGTGCAGTTGTCGCTGGTGCGGATCCATTTCCGCGGGTGCGGTCTCCAGCTCCGCAGGTGCGACCCCAGTCCCACTTGTCATTTTCCGCAGGTGCGAGCCCATTGCTCGCCAGTGCGGGACCGCAGGTGCGGTCCAAAGGCCGCAGGTGCGGAAATCCCTGTTGGCCAGGCAGTATATAAGTGTCCTAACTCGGATTTTCTTCATCCTTATTCATTCTAAACCTATATTAGAGAGCTTGGGAGCTTGAGGAGCTGACCCACGACCTATCTTCAGTAGTGGTAAGTAATTCCACTATATTTTACTAGTTTAATTCATGAATTGTCAATGGAATTAACTACTAAATCATAGGAAAAATAGGATTTAGGGTAGTAAATTAGGTTTCTTGGAAATTTTGTGAATTACTCAATTTTTGCTATGAATTCAAGTAGAAATCACAGAATTTTTATCCTTAGGTTGCGGGTGAGTGATTCCTTCGTAAATTTTCGGAATTCGAGCATGCGGGCTCGGGGTTGAAATTTAGTAATTCTTCAAGAATGATGAATTTTGAATCAAATAGGATAATTTTCCTCCGTTAAGCTTGAATTGATGTAATTATATTATATTTGGCTAGTTGCGAGGCCTCGGGAGTAGAGTTCAGAGTTTCGGGCGCATCCTTGATCCGAGGGGTGGTTTTGACACGAGGTGAGTCTCCTTTCCAACCTTGTAAGAGGGAATTTTCCCCACAGGTATTCTATGTTGCTGTGTATACTTGTTGTGGGGCGCTACGTATGTACCAAGTGACGAGAGTCCGTACGTGGTGACTATTATGCTATGCGGGTAGTTTAGGATTCACAAGCATGACTTTATGTGCTCTATCTGTATTTAGACATATTGGGAGTTATATGTTACTGTTGGATTGATACGAAAATGTGGAACATTAGTATTTAATCCCCTGTTGATTTATCCATGGCATTGGCGTAGTCCTACGGAGTTCACTGTTGTTTGGTACATATGTATGTTACATGAGTTTATCGAGTCAGCACACGAGTCGCAGGTATGATTCGCGATTGTGGGTTAGCTTATTATCGAGTCAGCAAATGAGTCGCATGAACGATCTGCAATCGTGGGTGAGCTTATTATTATATCATATGATCGAGTCAGCACACGAGTCGCAGGTATGATTCGCAATCGTGGGTTAGCTTATTATCGAGTCAACACACAGGTCGCAGGTATGATTAGCGACCATGGGTGAACTTACGACCATCCAGTCTTATTATACCACCTTATGACTCCTCTCGGTTGTCTTGTCCTTGCATATGTATGACCAGTTGTCCAGGGTCACTTATAGTCAGACGGTCAAGTATTTGGTAAGAGGGGAATAGAGTACATTGTTGTTCATTTTCAGTTATTGCCTGGAGTACTTCTTGTGATATGCCCTTGTTGTTTACTGTTTTGTCAGCCTACTGTTTTCTGTCATATCCTGTCATATATTATATTATTGGACCTTAGTGAGTGTCTAGTCAACTTCTAGTCACTACTTCTTTGAGTTTATACGGGATACTCACTGGGTACATATTTATTTATGTACTCATGCTGCACTTCTATACTTAACTGTATAGGTTCTGGGGTTGGTGTAGCTAAGTATCACTCTAGAGCTAGGTACTAATTAGAGCTAATTGACTTCACGGTGAGCTGCTCCTCTTGACGATCTCTGGCAGCACCATGGAGTTTTCCTATGTTATTTTCCCGTCTATTTCATTCGGGCAGTGGGATTGTATATATTGTCTTTTTTATATTCAATTAGTATGCATGTGACACTCGTGACACTAGTTCCTGACACACACGTAGTGGTTATCTTGGGGTTTTTTGGGCTGTATACATGTGTGCTCGTCTTTTGGCCCACATATCTTTTCAGCTATATCACTTACCGCCGATTTATCATATTCAGATATTATGCTTTAAACTTTCTTAAAATTGGTAAAATTTTAAATATGTAATCAATTGGAAAGGGTAACACGTAGCGTAATTTACGTTGGCTTGGCTAACCCTGTCGTTGGGTGCCATAGCGACCTAAATTAGGATTTGGGTCGTGACACGTTTAGTGGGCCTTATGAAGAGTGTGGCCCAGACTGGCACCTTTCCTGTTGCAGCAGCCGTATCTCAGGCTGGAGAAGGGGTCCCGACTCCTTCTACCCACACTCCAGTTCAGACTACTCCTCAGGTTCAGACTCTAGTGATCAATCCCATTGGGGTAATTCAGCCAGTTGCAGCAGTGTCGCCCGCTAATGGGGCAGCCATGTCATTAGATTCTTTATGGAGACTTGATAGGCTTATTAAGCTATTTCCTTTCCATTTTAGCGGTGCTACTTCAGAGGATCCACATGATCATCTGGATAGGTGTCATGAGGTGTTGAGTAATATGGGTATTCTAGAGACCAATAGAGTCGACTTCGCAGCTTTTCAGATGACTGGTTCGGCCAAGCAATAGTGGAGGGATTATTTATTGACTAAGCTAGCCGGATCACCAGCTCTGACTTGGGATCAGTTTTCCTATCTCTTTTTGGAGAAGTTCTTACCTGTCACTACTCGAGAGGACAAGCGTCGTCAGTTTGAGCGACTACAGCAGGGTAGCATGATTGTGACTCAGTATGAGACTCATTTTGTGGATCTGGCTAGACATGCTATGCTTATATTGACCAAAGAGAGGGAGAGGGTCAGACGGTTTATTGATGGTCTTGCTTAGACCATCAGGTTTCAGATGGCCAAGGGGACAGGATCCGATGTTTCTCTTTAGGATGCAGCTAATATAGCTAGGAGGGTTGAGTCAGTTCTTAGGATGGGAGGTCAGGGTCATACAAGAGACCTCGCCATTCCAGTGGTTTCAGTGGTGCCTTATCTGGAGGCGGGACTTCATTTAGCAGAGGTCATTCAGCCAGGCCATTCCATCCAGCACTACATATTTCACATGGTACTTCAGGGGGTCGTGGTTATTATGCACCTCCTTCTGCTCAGCCAGTCTACAGTGCTCCTTCATCTAATATTAGAGCACCTCCTCTGCAGAGTTATTATCATGGTCAGCCAGTTCATTAGGGTCAGTCCTCATATCAGGAGGGATGTTTTGAGTGTGGTGAATATGGGCATGTTCGGAGAGTTTGTCTGAAATTTCTGAGTAGTCAGCATCAGTATCAGGGTTCTCGTGCCATAGTTCTGGCACCAGCTGCAATACCACCTGCCCAGCCAGCAAGGGGTAGGGGTCAGGTAGTCAAAGGTAGAGGCCAGAATGTTAGAGGTGGAGGACAGATAGCTAGAGGTGGAGGTCAGCCTGCTAGAGGTAAGGTTCTCCCAGAGGTGTGGTTCAGGGTGGTGGGACTCCGCCCCGACTATATGCTTTTCCAACTAGACCTGAGGCAGAATCCTCCGACGCTGTTATTACAAGTATCATCTCAGTTTGTGATAGAGCTGCTTCCGTTTTGTTTGATCCGGGGTTTACCTATTCGTATGTTTCATCCTATTTTGCCTCGTATTTGAATGTGCCCCGTGATCCTTTGAGTGTTCATGTTTATGTGTCTACACCGATGGGGGATGATATTGTGGTAGATCGAGTATATCGTTCATGCGTGGTAGTCATTAAAGGTCTCGAAACTAGTGTTGATCTTTTACTTCTAGACATAGTTGACTTTGATATTATATTGGGCATGGATTGGTTGTCACCCTATTATGCCATTTTAGACCGTCATGGCAAGACAGTTACTCTAGCTTTATCGGGATTGCCTCGATTAGAATGGAAAGTGACTCTTAGTCGTTGTCCCAACCGGGTAATTTCATATGCTAAGGATCGTCGCATGGTGGAGAAAGGGTGTTCGACTTATTTGGCTCATACTCATGATCCTGATGCTGAGGTATCTTCTATAGAGTCAGTTCCTATCGTGCGTGAGTTTCCTGAGGTATTTCCTGCAGACCTGTCGGGTATGCCGCCCGACAGGGATAATGATTTCTGTATTGATGTGAATCCGGGCACTCAGCCCATTCCTATTCCTCCGTATCGGATGGCCCTACCAGAATTGAAAGAGTTGAAAGAACAGTTGCAAGACTTGTTAGATAAGGATTTTATCATACCTAGTGTCTCGTTTTGGGGTGCACCGATTTTGTTCGTAAAGAAGAAAGATGGGTCAATGAGAATGTGCATAGACTACAGGCAACTGAATAAAGTTACTAACAAGAATAAATATCCGTTGCCGATGATTGATGACCTATTTGATCAGCTTCAGGGTGATAGAGTGTTTTCGAAAATTGATATGAGGTTAGGATACCATCAACTGAAGATTAGGACATCCGATATTCCTAAAACAGCCTTTCATACGAGGTATGGGCACTATGAATTTTTGGTTATGTCTTTTGGGCTGACTAATGCTACAGCGGCCTTTATGGACTTAATGAATCGGGTTTTCAAGCCACATCTAGAGTCTTTTGTGATCGTGTTCATTAATGACATTCTTATATACTCCCGCAACCGGGAAGATCATGAGCAACATCTCCGTATAACACTCCATACTTTGAGGGATAATCAGTTGTATGCTAAGTTTTCTAAATATGAGTTCTGATTAGATTCCGTAGCCTTTTTGGGTCATATTGTATCGGCCGAGGGTATTCAGGTTGATCCTAAAAAGATAGAGGCAGTCAAGAATTGGTCTAGACCCACCACAGTCACGGAGATTAGGAGTTTCTTGGGTTTGGCGGGTTACTACCGTCGTTTTGTGGAGGGGTTTTCATCCATAGCAGGCCCAATGACTAAGTTGACTCAGAAAGGTGCCCCATTTACATGGTCATATTAGTGTGAGGCGAGCTTTCAGAAACTCAAGACAACCTTGACTTCAGCACCGGTGTTGGTGTTACCATCAGATTCAGGTTCTTTCACGGTGTATTGTGATGCTTCTAGAATTGGCCTTGGAGCAGTGTTGATGCAGGATGACGGGGTGATTGTGTATGCGTCTCTTCAGCTGAAAATCCATGAGAAGAATTACCCTGTTCATGATTTAGAGTTGGCTGATATTGTTCATGCTTTGAAGATTTGGAGGCATTATCTTTATGGCGTGCCGTGTGGGATTTTTATTGACCATCACAGCCTCCAGTACTTATTCAAGCAGAAATTTCTAAATTTGAGGCATCGGAGGTGGTTAGAGTTGTTAAAGGATTATGATGTCACTGTATTGTATCACCCGACGAAGGCCAATGTGGTGGCCGATGCATTGAGTAGAAAGGCAGTGAGAATGGGGCAGTCTTATGTATATCCCAGTTGGTAATAGACCGTTGGCTTCAGACATTCAAACTTTGGCTAATCATTTCGTGAGGTTGGGTATTTCCCCCAACAGTGTCATAGCCTATACTATCGCTCGGTCTTCTCTAATTGATCGTATCCGAGTGCGGCAGGATGATGACCCATATTTGGTGGTCCTTAGGGACACGGTTCGGCACGGTGATGCCAAGAGAAGGTTATAGTTGGGGATGATGGTGTTCTGAGGATGCAGGGTAGGTTGTGTGTGCCTAATGTTGATGGCCTCCGTGAATTGATCCTTGAGAAGGCTCACAGCTCCAAGTATTCTATCCACCCAGGTGCAGCAAAAATGTACCAAGATTTGAAATAGCATTATTGGTGGAGAAGGATGAATAAGGATATTGTGGCTTATGTGGGTTGTTGCTTAAATTGTCAGCAGGTAAAATATAAGCATCAGAGACCTGGTGGTTTGCTTCACCAGATAGAGATTCTTGAGTAGAAGTGGGAGCATATCACTATGGACTTCGTTGTTGGGATCCCACGGACTCAGAGGAAGTTCGATGTTGTTTGGGTTATTGTGGATAGGCTGACTAAATCATCACACTTCATTCCAGTGGCTAGTACCTATACTTCAGAGCGGTTGGCTGAGTTGTATATTCGGGAGATTGTTCGCCTTCATGGGGTTCCCGTGCCTATCATTTCTGATCGGAGTATGCAGTTTACTTCGCACTTTTGGAGGGCAGTTCAGCGAGAGTTGGGTACCCGAGTGGAGTTGAGTATAGAATTTCACCCTCAGACTGACGGGCAGTCCGAGCGCACCATTCAGTTATTGGAGGACATGCTCTGCGTTTGTGTTATTGATTTTGGGGGTTCATGGGATCAGTTCTTGCCATTAGCGGAGTTTTCTTATAATAATAGTTATTAGTCGAGCATTCAGATGGCTCCTTATGAGGCATTATATGGTAGACGGTGCAGATCACCAGTTGGATGGTTCGAGCCAGGAGAGGCTCGGTTGTTGGGTACCGACTTGGTTCAGGAGGCCTTAGATAAGGTCAAGATTATTCAGGAGAGACTTCGTGCAGCTCAGTCTAGGCAAAAGAGTTATGTCGATCGTAAGGTTCGTGATGTAGCATTCATGGTTGGAGAGAGAGTATTGCTTCGTGTGTCGCCCATGAAGGGTGTTATGAGATTTGGGAAGAAGGGTAAGTTTATCCCTAGGTATATCGGGCCCTTTGAGATCCTTGATAAGGTGGGGGAGGTAGCTTACAAACTTGCATTGCCTCCAGGGTTATCCTCAGTTCATCCGGTATTCCATGTGTCTATGCTCCAAAAATATCATGGTGACCCGTCCCACGTGTTAGATTTCAGCTCGGTCCAGTTGGACAAAGACTTGACTTATGAGGAGGAGTCGGTAGCTATTTTAGGCCAGCAGGTTCGCCAATTGAGATCTAAGAGTTTTCCTTCAGTTCGAGTGTCGTGGAGAGGCCAGCCCGTCGAGGCAGCTACTTGGGAGTCCGAGTCGGACATGCAGAGTAGATACCCACACTTGTTCGCCACTCAGATAATTTTCTATGTCCGTTCGAGGACGAATGTGTGTTTTAGAGGTGGAGATTGTGATGACCCAAGGGGTCATTTTATAAAATTAGACTTCGTTCCATGCTTAATAGCCATAAAATGACTAAAATCAAATACCTCGATTTGCATGCGCAGTCCGGGCGTGAAACCGGAAAGCTTTTATGTGAAAATATGAGAAATAGTGATTTTTAGATCCGATAAACCCGGGAGGTCTGTAGTAAAATATGGGACTCGGGCGTATGCCCGGAAATGAATTCCGAGGTCCCAAGCCTTAGAAATCAATTTTTGAAAGAAATTATTTTGCTGAAATGTTTATGAATTAAAGAAAAGAAATAATATTTAAAACCACTAGTAGAAGGTTTTTATTTTGGTTCCGGAGCCCGGTACAGCTTTGTTATGATATTAAAAGGTTGAGTGCGAAATTTGGTGAAAAACGGAGTTCGTTTGACGTGATTCGGACATCCGGTTGAGAAATTATGAATTTTAAGAGTTTTGATGAAAATGATGAGTTTGGGGGTTTAATTCATAGATTTACATGTTATTTTCATGATTTATCGCACGAGAAAGTCCGTATGATATTTTTGGACTTGTGTGCATGATTTTTTTTGACCCCCGAGGGCTCGGTTGAGTTTCGGATAGGCCACTAGAGGTTTGAACTTGTTAAAAAGCTGCTGGCTTTTCAATTGTTGGTGCCCAGGTATTTTGTTCTATGCAATCGCATAGGGAGTTCTGCGATCGTATAAAGTAAAGGTGGGGGCCCTGATTTTTTGTTATACGCGATCGCATAACTGGAGCCGCGGTCGCAGAGAAGGGGGAAGGTTACCCTACGCGATCGCATCAGTGAGGTCGCGAACGCGTAGAGTTAGGTCGGGCTGGGGACTGGGTAGTCGTTAGGCAACGGGATCGCAGCCTTGGACTCGTGATCGCGTAGGTCTGGAATGCGGAGCAGTGCGATCGCAACCCTGGGCCCGCGATCGCGATGAACCCCTGTTCTGTGTTATAAAAACGAATTAAAAACCAGACAGAACCCTTTCTTCTCCAGTTTTTCGAAGTTCCACCCCTAAAAACGAGTTTTTTTCAACAATCTTCATCCCCAATTCATAGGTAATCAATTCCAAACTTTGCTCTTTCAATTCCTTAGTATTTTGCATCACTTTTAAAGCAAAAACAAAGAATTTTCATGGTAAAAATATATGTTTTGGGTAGAATTAAAGAGTTTTGTAAAAATCATTTTTATATCAAATTAATCTCGGATTTCAAAACTAATAGCATATTTGGGTTCGTGGGTGAATGGGTAAACGTAATTTGGTCCGAACCCCGAGTTTAGATCAAGCGGGCCCAGGGTCGGATTTCACTTTTCTTGAGAAAAACTTAGAAAAAAATTATATTTTCAATAAATTTAGTTCATTTAGCATTAGCTAATGATATTGAGTTAATTTCATTAGATTCGAGCAATTTAGAGGTGAATTCAAAGGGAGAAGCAATAATTGAGTAGTGAGTGGCCTGCGGAATTGAGGTAAGTGTTTGGCCTAACTTTAGCTTGAGGGAATAGGACTCCCCACTTGGTTGTTATGTAAATTGCATGGGCGTGGTGTATAGGTGTGGTGACGAGTATCTATGCACCACCCAAAGTGTTTGCTAAATATGATCCCCTTTCCCGTTCCCCACTTATTTGACTGTTGTCTTAACTGTTACATATTCATTATTGTCTCTATGACTATTTGGCCTTGTTGAATTGTTGTTAATTATTGTTGTGACCGTTTGGAAAGATTATTGGTTGTTTGAACTGGTTCCCTCGTGATATAAATATGGCTGATAGGTTTGGTATTGTTTTATGGAATAAATGTATAATTTGATATTCTTGTTGGTTTCATGGTTGAAAGATTAGTGATGAAGTCTTGAGAAAAATTTCAGTTTATTATTTATATTTGTTGAAACAAAAGTATTGTGAAAGGCTTGGCCCGATTTATGAAATTTTGAATAAATTGATATGATATGTCTGGTGGGAGCGGGTTGCACGCTGCAACAAGAAGTGATAAGGGAGGACATGTGGGATCGAGTTGCACGCCGCAACAGGAGTAATAAGGGAGATATTTTCGGGAGGAGCAATAAGGGAGGACAGGTGGGAGCAGGTTGCACGCCGCAACAAAGAGTGATAAGGGAGGATATTTACATTTATATTTTACTGATTTTTCAAGAAAAAGAGAATCAAAGTTTTGAAAAGCTAAAATGTTTATTTTACTACTCCATAAATATTTTAGTACTATATTTTTTTATTTATTTAAAGTTAAAGTTTGGAACTCTGAAGAGATATTTGAGAATTGGTTATAGTTGAGTTATTTTATTTTGTTTGGTTGCAACACTTACTTATCTATTTGTTTAGACTTCTCCTTACTCCTTACTTATTGTGGTTCAAGATTAAAATGTTGAAGCCCGACTTAGCCTCGTCACTATTTCACCGAGGTTAGGCTCGGCACTTACTCAATACATGGGGTCGGTTGTACTGATACTATACTTTGTGCTCTTTTTCCACAGATCCAGGTACTATTCAGCAGTAGAGGATTCTAGGACGGCCACCTGATTTTGTTTGGAGACACGAGGTACATCTGCCGGCCTTATCTATGCTATGTATACAAAGATAATAAAATATTAAACTAAAAAAAATTAAAAACTTTAATAGAAAAAAAAATGAAAGTCTTATCTATAAATAACTAATTTTGAAGTCCCCGGCAACGACGCCAAAAACTTATTGCTCCCAAACGCACACACAAGTAAACGTGGTCGTACAAGTAATAAAGGATTGTAAGTACAAATATCATATCTAGAGGGACTTGTGATTAACTAGTTACTAAACTAAACTAATATAATTAATATATTCAAACACTTTTCTAAATATTATTAACTACAAATAGTATAGAGTCGGAACTAAGAAATTAAAGAAACAAGTTGGCGAAATTAGACACGAATTCAACGAGAGACAATATTCTAGAGCTAAGGGTTAACTAACAATCCTTTCGGATCTTACACTTAAATTTTCTAATTAATTTATATGGTTTGTTGATGGGCAGAGTTAATATTACTCGTAGTATTCTCCCGAAGTACTACTTGCTTAAAGCTAACCTAACACCTATATTCCTATGGAATTAGTATCGACAAAAACGCATTAATAATTCCCGTATAATAACCTAGCAAGGAGATTGGGGATATCCCTATCCTAACCGCAATTTTCCCCGTTACTCATATTCAAGATCATGCCCTACTCAATCTTATATGCAATCTAAAATTTTCTCTCCTGAGTTCAATCCTAGATTCCTGTCTAGTATTCAATTGGTGATCAAGCAATCAAATAATTAAGTGAAAGATTGAATAAATAAACCAATATGATAAAATAATAAGAATAATTCAAGTTTCAAACTACAACGTTCATGTATCACCCCACAAATATGGAACTAATAAATTATGAAATTAAAAGAAGAGAAGAAAAGAAAAACTTGTTATAAGTCTCCTCCAAGTGTGGTGTGTGTTCCCCCACGTGAATTCTCATTCAAAAATTTTTAAATCCCTTCCAGATTAGGTTTAGACTTCTTTTTATATGAGTTAGGGGCCTGTAGGGTCAAAATAACCTTGTCCCCGATACAATAGGAGTGAAACCCATCACTCAGCACCCATGGTAGCATGGGGCGCTGCAAAAATTTTGCATCTGGAAGTTGTACCCCAGGTAGCGCCCCATGTTACCTTAGGTGCTACATTGTCTGGTTTTCTTCTTTTGTTCTCTTATTTCTTCGATTCGTGCACTTTTGTCCCATGTTTCTTCTAGGTGATTCCTTCACATAAAAATACGACTAATTATAATAAATCATTACATTCCACATCCAAAAAACTATAAAACATGAGTAAAATGCGAGGCAACTTGCATACAGATATACATACTTTAAGATGAATATCAGGCACCTTATTATACCTTTAAATATATGCTACTTTAACTGTGCTTAATTTTGCAAATATATGCTTACATGTCATACTTGTTCATCATGTACTTATATGCCTGCTTTAATATTATTATTGTTATCCCCTACGAACCTTCTTTCAAATTTCTTTAGCCTCTGATAATGGCTTTGTCAGGTCAGCTGAATAATATCTCAGAGTATTTAGTCCAACTCCAAGAATTAGGAAACACTATACTCTAGAAAATATGGGTCATACTGCATAAGCCTTAGGTGAGCCGGTCATTGTCATCGACACAATATTAGGAAAGTTATACCCTAAATTCACAGGTTATGCACCCAACGACATGGATTTTGTGGAACGATGAACCAAGCCCGATGAGATGCTAATGATCCCGAGTAAACACTTATCAAACCTCTTTCTTCACCTCTTCAGAATGGAAATCAACCACAACATCCCCGAAATCAATAAGGTCATGGGAGCGCCGCATAAGCCGAAACAATGGTGGAGGAATATCCATCGAGACCATGAAGATGATACAAAATGCACTTTGGAGCACTGATTGTTTTACTGAACATCAGGGTAGATAAGGTTCTTAACAAAGTACTGATAGAATCTGGGAACCATCCAAAGTGATTTTCAAATTCGTCGACTGTGAATTGGTGCTGACACTAGAAGAGGTCACTAGATTCACAGAGCTATCGTTTGCTGGCAAAAAGCTGCTACTTCTAGTCACCATGTCTGGCCACAAGTTCCTCGACGCTTTGGGTCTGACGGATAGGCGGAGTCTGAGAAACATCTAAGATGGATGAGTGAGCTTAGACCAATTGTTTGATATATTTGGACATCAACAGAGCTACGAGTAGTACATGGGGGAGTTTCAATGCAATCATGCAACCTGGTAAAGTCTCTGTCCTTTAACATTCCCTTTGGCATTGCTAGGTTTACTGGTTTTCCCATATAGGAGGGCGAATTAACATCAACTTACTACACGTGGTCTTGGTAGCATTTCGGGGTAATCTCAAAGTCACTTTGCTGCCTATCATATTGGCAGAAACACTTGTAGCACTGTCTGCATGTTCCCGAGGGTATGACTCTTCAAAGGATGCAACATGTTTCTCCAAGTATGGGCCACATAACACATCTTTCAAAGAGAGGCCATTGTCGACTACGTTATGGGTACTAGCAATATGATTAGAAGTCACAATGGGAGAATGAGGAACTGGGTTTCACCACATAGACAAGAGGAATAGTGAGAAATGTTGACTCACCTAAGTGGAGAATGGATAAACTAGAAGATTTCGTGGTTGAGTGGCAGGGAGATTCTAAGGACCCTCGGGAATTATTTCATAGAGCCAATAGGACTCGAAGGCATTCGACTGTATGCACCTCTATGAGTTCTCAGGCAGTTTAGTTTAATACAGGATGTACTCTCGTAGTCGAGAACGACTCCGTATGAAGATGACTACATTGGGCAAATCCCAATCCTAAGGGTGAGAAAACTTCAAGATGATTGGGATGATTTAATTATGATGCATATGGGTCAGAATTCATGGTGTAACCCAGAATACTTTGTCTAGATCAATGAAGAGGATGAGGGGGACCAACCAAGCAAAAAAGGAGTGGCCTGGTTAGAAGATACAACAGCAGCCTAACATATATATCACCAGATTTTGCCTCATTATCTCGTTACTAATGCCATGCATCGACAAGTGGTCCCATGGTCAACTGATCATATGCTGCCACTTTCGGAGGATGATGATTGAGTGGTCGAGTATATACAAGTTGAATCTGAAATGGAACAAGATGAAGATCCTGAAGAAGAACCCAAACACAACAATGAAGACGAAGAAGAAGAAGAAGAATTTGAGAAAGATCATGAAAAGGAACTAGAAGAAGAGGACATGGGAGATGATTCCGGGCTAGTTGATTTTCCCCATTTCCCATCTTGCACCAGTTATCCCAAACCCTTTTATTTCCCTAAGGGCAAGTCTAAGTCTATGTAATCTTGTGGATGTTGGAAAGCAATGTTTTAATCATTTCTCTCGCTTATTGAAAGCCAAATACTATTAATGAAGAACCAAAAGTTTACTCCGGATCTGAATGTGTCAAAATCGGATTGTACGTTAAAATTCGTGACACATGCCTACCTCCGGCAAAGAGAGGTCCCTCACATATTAGGAAAACACACTTATTTGAATACGTGAACTAACTTCTTTATGTGCTTATATTTTTGCAAACCCTGACAGGAACTTTGCTCTCCTTTTTTTTCTCTTTAATTTATTATTTTTTCCCCAAAAACATAGGTTGATTTGTGTTAACTCGAAAAACTGGCTGAACCACCATACAACCTGAGATACGACTTGAGCACATGGTTCGCCAAATCCATAAAAGATGATATGCCTTTAGGCAAGCCAAATGACATCACTAAGAACTCGTAGTGACCATACTTAATCTGAAATGCTGTCTTACGGACATCGGATGCCCTAATCTTCAACTGATGGTAGCCAAATCTCAAGTCAATCTTTGAAAACACCTTGGCACCCCGAAGCTCATCAAATAAATCATCAATCCTCGGTAACAGATACTATGTTCTTGATAGTGACTTTGTTCAACTGCGTGTAGTCAATACACATCCGGATCGATCCATCCTCTTTCTTCATAAAAAACACCAGTGCACCCCAAGGCGAGACACTAGGTCTAATGAATCCATTGTCAAGCAAATCATGCAAATTCTCCTTTAATTCCTTAAACTAAACTTGCGCCATATAGTAAGGTGGGGCAGAAATGGGCTGAATGACCGGAACTAAGTCAATGCAGAAGTCGATAACTCTATCGGGTGGTATCCCCGACAAATCTGTAGGAAAAAACTCTAGGAACTCACGCACAATTGGTAGTGAATCCATGTAAGGAACCTACGCACTAGAATCACGGATATAGGCCAAATATGCTAGACTCCCCTTCTCGACCATACATTGAGCCTTCACATAGGAAATTACCCTGCTAGTGGAATGAAGATGAGTCCCTACTTGGCCGTGACAATCCCAAATAGCATGATAAGGTGAGAACTAATCCATGCCCAAGAGAAAGTCAAAATCCACCATATCAAGTAATAGAAGGTCTACCCTAGTCTCATAGTTCTTGATAGTGACCAAAAAAGCACGATATACCGGGTCTACCATGCCCTCGACAAATGTAGACACTTAAACAGGAGCACTCAAAGAATCACAAGACATATATGAAGAGAAATAAGATGACAAATATGATTAAGTGGAACCAGATCAAATAGAATTGATGCATCTCTATGGAAAACAAGAATAATACATGTGATGACTGCATTCGGAAACTCTACCTCAGGTCTAGCTAGGAATGAATAGAAACGGGGCGGAACTCCTCAACTTTAACCTTTGCCTCTCGAATGACCTCTAACTGGATAGCCTCCACCTGTAATGGTCTGACCACCACCTCTAGTTGCCTGACCCCCGCCTCTAGTTGGTTGAGCGGGCGGTGGAGTAACTGGTGTCGGAATCAAAACACGAGTACCCTGTTGCGGTCTGCTTCTCTTCAATCTAGCATATTATCTTCTAATATGACCCTTGATGAGTCTGAGACGATCCGTGATGACTCAAATGACCATCATAGTAAATCTGTAGTGGTGCTGCACTAATAGGAGTTGAAGGTAGGTTGGACACTGGCTGCTTAGGATAAGACCCATAAGACCATAACTGCCTGAAGCAATGTGTTCTACTTGAAGCGCTGACTAAATCAGACTGGGAGGATGGCCTCTACCAAATGAACCTATGCCTCCTAACGAGGCACCATTGAAACTAGTGAAATGATGAGGTCTCTTCTGAGATACTGCCTCTCTGCTCCTCAATCTAGCGCAATATATTCTAATATGACACCTGATGTGTCTGAGACAATCCCTGATGACCCGAATGACCATCGTAGTAACTCAGTAGTGGTGGTGCACTAATAGGAGTTAAAGGTGTGTTGGATACTGGACGCTCAGGATGACACCCATAAGAACTATAACTGCCCAAAGCAATGTGTGCTACTTGAAGCACTGACTAAATCGGACCCGGAGGATGGCCTCTACCAAATGAATCTATGCCTCCTGACGAGGCATCACTTAAACTAGTGAAATGATGAGGTCTCTCCTCAGATGCCGCATGTCTGCCCTGACTACGGATCCTCTCAATCTGTCTAGCAATCTCTACAACTTTATGAAAGAAATATCATCCTCAGCTTCTCTGTCCATCTGCAACTTGATACCATTTTAAGTCCATTAATAAATCTCCTCATCCTCTCCCTCTAAGTAGTGATAAAGACAATTGCATGGCGAGATAGGTCCACAAATCTAGTCTCGTACTGTGTAACAATCATGCTACCCTACTGGAGGTGCTCAAACTAGTTACGGTAGTCCTCTCTTTGACTAAAAGGGATGAGCTTCTCCAAGAATAGTAATGAGAAATGATCCCAAGTGAGTGTAGGTGAACCTGCTAGTCTACCTCGAACATAGACCTACCACTATCTCTTGGCAGAACCGGTCATCTGAAACACTGTGAAGTCGACTATTGCACAAAACCTCATGGCAGAGGTCCAAGTAATCCTATGGGTCCTCATAAGGTGTACAACAAAATGTATAGGAAAGAGCTTTGTGAACTTGTCCAACCTCTTCAGCTCTTCAGAAGACATCGCAGGTCTCTTCTGGACTATGTAGCAATGCTAGGCTGAACTACTCCAACTGCTGGAACTGTTGGAGTTGGATATATGGGAGCCATCTGCTTTGGAGTATGAGTAGCATAAGTCTGGGCTCCTCTCCTAGCTTGAGAGATGGCTGGTGCTACAGTAAATGTACCGTCTTGGGTCACACTCTCCATAAGGCCCACTAAGCAGACTAGAGTGTCTTGGAGTACGGGGTGGCAATGAACCCCACTAGGGATCTTGTCATCCTGCTCAATCTGAGACTCTGCAATAGGTGCTGCATCACGGACTCTAGGCTGAGCTCTACCTCTACCTCTGGCTCGTCCTCGTCCCCGGCCCCTACTGCTGGTAATGGCTGCATTATAGGTCTCCTGCTCCTGCTCGATTTTGGACATTGTGCGTGTCCTCACCATCTACAAGAGAACAAGAATAAAATGGCTCAAACTTCAGTGATAGAATAAATTTGCACGATAAAGAAAGAAAGATGTGAAATTTCCTAAAGCCCTATAGCCTTTAGAAGATAAGTACATATGTTTCCATACCGGTCCTCCAGTCCCTACTAAGCTTGCTCATGATTCGTGAGACTTAGGCAACCTAGTGCTCTGATACCAACTTGTCACTATCCAAAATCCTAATTGTGGGACCGTGATGGCCCCTAATATCCACTTGCTACCAAAGCCAACTTTAGCGAATTAATTAAGAAGTTTTAACAATTTAAAAAACAAGACTGTAATAATAACAATTAACGATTACTAATAATCAAAGTACATATGATAAATCATAAATACCACGTTCCATACTAATACTAGAAATACGGCGTCATCAAAACATGAGTAACTAGAATACTAAATATATGGTGTGAACAAAATACAACTATCTAAAACCAGAATAACAATAAGAACAGAATAGAAGGGGACTTCTGGGACTGTGAATGTCGAGCAACTCTACCTCAAGTCTCCTGTAGTAGTTGCATCCGAGCAAACTCGTCTATGCACCGCTAGGACCAACTCCTAAATGTGAAAAAGAAGTGAATAAGTGTAGTGTGAGTAAAAATGATCCCATGTACTCTGTAAGTATTGAGTCTACCTCAATGAGGTAGTGACGAGGCTATGACAGGACACTCAGTATAAACATGTATAAATAATAATAGAAAATAGAAATATTAGATAAAGCAGTAAACTTATAAGTATGAGACCGGAAGGTCAACTAACAGAGGGCCCTATAATAATACCATCCCATACCTCATATCACATTACTGGGATACAACATTACAACTAGAGACAGCTACAACGCATCATACTTTGTTGCCGCGCGTAACCCGATCCCAATATTGATCATAGTATCCATTGCGGTGTGAAACCCAATACCAATATCATATTAATATCTATTTCGGCATGAAAACCGATCTCAATATCATATGAATATCTGTTGTGACGTGCAACCCATTCCTATTATCAGTTTATTTCAATATTGTTGTGGCTTCAACCCGTTCCCAAAATCAACTCTTAAACATAAACAACTCAACCCAACCAACAACTGAATCTAAATAATAAAAGGAAAATAAAGCATACCGAACATCAAGGAACTACCATTACAAATAGAGAATAACTAATACCTTGCACTCACAAACCTCGACAATTCATTAATACAAACCACTGAATGACTCATAAAATCGGATATAGCATGATAATGTGCAACAAGTAACGTAAGGAAAATAAAGTCAAGTAAACACACGAGACAATGAATATTTACAATTAATATAGTAACATATAGTAGGTAAGAAGATATTGATCGAGAAATGAATGAATAAAAATAGGTAACCACTAAATGATAGGCAACAAGGATGGCATGGATAATAAATATGATAATGTAGCAAAAAAAACATATCACTAGAGATAACATATAATAAGTGATGACATAAAGGTAAAAATCCCAACTCGCATGCTTTAATCCATGACAACGCATCTACACTCGTCACCTCGCATATAACAAATAGACCAAGGGAAATAGAGACAAAGGTATATCAGACCATACAGAATCTTGCAAAGGATCTGTCAAGTGGCTTATAGGCTCGAGTTATCTTAAGAGATGTCCTTAGTGCACCCGATGTTTCATGTGTCTATGTTGAAGAAGGTGGTTGGAGATCCATCGTTCATCGTCCTGGTGGAGACTAGTGAATTTAATAAAGAGTTGACTTATGAGAAGATTCTGGATACCATCCTTGATATACTAGTTTGGAAGTTTAGGAATAAAGAGATTGCCTTCATCAAAGTGCTATGGAGAAACCAACATGCTAAAGAAGCCACCTGGGATGCCGAGGAAGAAATAAAAAGGAAATATCGCCCTCATTTGTTTATGTAATCAAATAGTTGTGTATGAAAGAATGCTAGAAGTTTACCTTTATGAGCTATGTTCCAAATTGTATAGTTGGTGTTGTGTTCGTGCTATGATGCATTGTTGTGTTATGAATATGTTAATCAGATTGGTTTCTGAGTTCTCTAACTGATGGATAGGCCCAAATACTAAACAAACTCTACCGAAATTTTGAAAATTAAGTGAGTTAGCCAAAATGTGGGACCTTGAGTGTGTGAATGAAGAGTTACCTCACATTGGGTGTCTATGGCAGACTCTGACCCTCAATCGAGGACGAATAATCCTAAGCAGGGAATGATGTAAGGTCCCGTAAAAGTTTTCCAAAGACTTAAGGTTTTATGAAGCCGAGTTAGGCTAATTTGTTTGGAAGGTTTTAGATACGAACTTTTTGGGTTGTGTAATGCATTGTGGAGTTAGTGAAAAATTTACAGAATATGGCATTTCTGCGGTCCATTAAGCAATCGGAGATCTATTCTGCTGACCGCAAAACCATCGCATATTGAACCAGGAGAAGCTAGATTTTGAGGGCCATTTCGCGATCCAATTACATGATCGCAGATTCATTTTGTGGATTGCATACCTGTCGCATATCAGCATGGGAAATTTTGGAAGGAGATATTGCAGTCCAATATGCGACTACAGAATCGATCCGCGAATCGAAGAATCATCCGCAAACTTTAACAAGATAACCAAGATTTTTGGAGATCATTTCGCGGTTCACTTCCCATACTGCACATCCCTTGTGTGACACATTCAGCGATCAGGATTTGATTTGTGGGGGCATCTTTGAGAATTCCTTAACCCAACTTTAATTTGATATAAGTGTAAGAGGGTCGTTTTTGTGGGGAATCAGCTCATTTTTAGAAGGGAAAACACTCTAGAGAGGGAGCTCCAACCATTATGCTCTTTAATTCTTTCTCAACCTTGAAGATTCAAGAAATCTATTCACTAGGTCTTCAACCAATCGTGTAAAGTTTTTCCCCTAAGCTTTTATGCAAATTTCATAATGGGTTTAAGTATAGATTTTTATTATTATGGGGATTATGGGATGATAATCGAAAGCCATAATCCCTCTCACTCAAAATTTGGGGTGAATGAGAAGAATATGAGGTGTGGTTCTTGATATGAGGGTGTGTCATAGGGGATTCATGTATCGATGAAGGTGAAATGGTGGTTTTTGAACTATCACGGGTAGATTGTTGTTTGAAATTGGTTGCAGATTGAAGGAATTCCGTTATAGAACCTCGTAGTCAAATTTGCACACCTAGCGTTTAGTGAAATGCCCATAATGGCTAAGCCTATGAACGCGTTCCTAATAACTGTTCAATTTGGTTATTTTTCTATAGATTGGATTTTCTAAAAGTAGCGGAATTGTAGTAATTCTAAGAAAAGCTCAATCAAGGTATGTTGCCTAAACTCTTTCCGTATTCCACAAATTCCTCGTGAACTTCAATTATGGTTTGATTAAGTTCCTATGTATGTTGTTCCAAATTGCTTCAATGATTAATTTATCATACAGTTATAGTTTTAGCTCATGTTCGATTGCAAATCATTAAGCTCTCCTTTGGAAGAAATTCAATGTGCTTAAAGTTCTTATTACTCATGTATTGAAAGACATGATTCTCAAATTTTCTTCATGTTGATATTTTGTGATGATCCTTAAAGTGAAGATAAAAATATGAAGTATGAAATGCGGCAATCGTTCCAAGAATGAATATTATCATGTATGTCCAAGAGTGCAGAAGAAATGAAAGATTCTATGAAAACTATGAGATAAATATTTTATTATATAAATATCATTGGGAGTATCGTTAGGTCACCGGAAAGGCTGGGTTATAAATGTCCAAGTCCGAAACTACACATGTCGGTGTAGAAGTTGATTGAGAGGTGAACCCCCTTTATGTTATATTGAGATTATTTTCCTTGATTGGGATGAGGTGATAGCTAGCAAGAACCATGTCGACCCACACCGCATTGCAGTGAGATGGCTTAGTTGATCGGGCGAAGATCGGACGCCATTTCGTGCACATAATGGTATTGTGTTTCTATGTTAACCCGCATATATTGGGGTGAGACGGCATAGCCGATCTGGTCGAGATAGGACTCCATGCCATGTTCATTGTGGTGTGTCGGTATTAAGGATCTCCCAACCTAAAATGATAATGCTTACTTGAAGTTTTCCTTTATTTTAACTTGGCATATATATATATATATATATATATATATATATATATATATATATTATTGATTTTCTTACTACTTCCATATTTCTGTGCTTTTATGATGGCATTCCATTCCATGAGAGGATATTTAGCGTATATACTAGCTAGTACTATTCCACACGTACTAATACCACTTTTGCGATGCTTCTTTAATGGATGCAAGTGATTCCTCAGTAGGCGACACTAATTATTGTTAGCAGCACACCATCTTCTCAACTGAATTGGTGAGCCATACTCCAGCATGGGGCCTTGTGTCATTTTAATTTTTGTACGTTGTATTTTGAGCTAGAGTCTTGTCATCGACACTTTCATATTGTACATATATTCACTTAGAGGCTCCGTAGACATGTTGTAGGTTGAGTTTTGATTTGGGAAACAAATTAAGGATGTGTTTGTTGTCAGACATATTTCCAGTTTTAAAACTATGAACTTGTAATCCTTTTTGTAATTATCAATGAAGCTGTTGTAAGTAATGAAATATGATATTGAACTCTTTCATCCTCTCACCGTCTATCTCTTGTAATTTATTCTCAAATTGGTCGTGGGCAAGGTTGGATGGCAAACACTTAGTAGGCTTGCTTAACTGGGATAACTCGGCTGAGCACCGATCCCCATCTCCAAGTTCGGAACGTGATATAAAGGCAAGCAAAGACAAGAGACAATGAATATTTACAATTAATACAAGTAGGAACATATAGCAGGTAAGCCGATATCGTGCGAGAAATGAATGGATAAAAATAGGTAACAGCTAATTGACATGTAACAACGATAGCATGGATAACAAGTAGGATCACATAGCAATCAAAGCATATAACAAGAGTCAACATGGAATAAGTGATGACATAAAGATAAATAGCTCAAAATGCATGCTTTAACCCATGACATCGCATATACACTCGTCACCTCGTATATACATCGTTTTTCCACATAATTCATGTAACAAATAGACCAACAAATCCAAGTTCCCTCAAGTAAAAGTTAGACATGACACTTACCTCTTTGCACAACCAACTCAACAATCATCCACGAAGTTTCCTTTCAAACAAGCCTCAATACCAACCAAATCTAGCCAAATATCTTACAAACAATTCGAAAAATCTTTAGAAACTACCCACGAATGAAAAAGAGTCAATCATTAGTTAAATTGAAAAACTCAACAAAAGTTAACCCTGGGCGCGCTTGGTCAAACCTCGAGATTCAAACAAAAATCCGATCACTCATTCACCTCCTAGCTCGTTAAGTGCTTTGTTTCGAAATCATACCTCAATTTGAGGTCTAAATCTCAGTTTTATAAAATTCCTAATTTCTACCCAAAATCCTTAATTTCTACCATAAAATTCCTAGATTTAATGTTAAAAACTCATGAAAAGTAATGTGGAATTGATAGAAAATAAATTAGAGTTGCTATGAATTATGAAAGAAAAGGTTCTTCAAAAATAACTTCTAGAGTGTTTGGGGTTGAACAATGGTCTAAAATGAGTTAAGTCCCATTTTCCCCCTCTTTTACCTGGCTGCAAGTAGCGCATTTGTGAACACTTATTCGTAAACGCATAACACAGATCAAAAATGCGATCATTGCCTCGGGTCCCGAGAAGCCGCAAAAGTGACAAAAGTATCGATCATCAAAACTCAAGAATTTTCACCTTAAAACTTATTTTCACAAATTTTCACATAACGCGCCGAAATGCGCTCGGGTCACCCCAGAACCCTCAACCAATAGTGCGTACAAGTTCAAAAAAGTCATAGAAACCTACCGGAATCGTCAAAATATCAATCATGGGTCGTTTATCATGAATGTTGACCATGGTCAACTCTAGTCTCATTTTAGGCCAAAAATCATAATTTTTCAAAATTTTACGTAAAAGCTTTCTGAAAAGCTACACAGACTACACATGCAAATCAAGAAACATAAAATGAAGCTATAAGAGATCTCAGAACACTGAAATTAAGGCTAGTACTTAAAACGACCTATCGGGTCATTACAAAAACTTAAACCAAAGGAACCCTAAAACTTTAATAAAATTTATCTGTACAATTTAACTTGTTGAGCAGCTTGGTATTTTTATGAGATTACTAATATATATACTTACCATATAAATTTACTTGCAAAAAGCTTACAAATAACATGATTTCATGCGTAAATATCTTTTAATAACTTGAATGCATGGAATTTAAAGGCATTGCTCCCATTTATAACCTGCCAAACTTTACACCAGAAAGTAGGCAGCTCTCCTATAGTCCATTCTCACTTCTCTTTCCTATTTGTCTCTGAGCTCATTCGTATATAAAGCAAACATAAGAGCTTCTTAGAAGAACTTCCTTTCTCTCTTTCATGTTCAAACTAAAATAGGAAAAAAGATTTTCCATTGTGTCCTAAGAAGACAGAGATGTTTGCTTCTAATTTCCTCAGAAATAGCTTCAAGCTGCTCCACCAGTATCCTATATCACGTCATCAACTTCAACATTCCAAAGTCTATTCCAGAGTACCTCAAACATTTAACAGAATTAAGACAATGGAGCTGAAGCAGCAGCTGTCGAACTCAACTCCCTGCAGGTTTTTCTCATCATCATCATCTGATTCCAGCAAGGTTGGGTTCATTGGGTGGTATTTAGAAATGCTCAACTCTCGCCCCATTCTCACCAAGACTATCACTTGCACTCTTATTCTCATTGCTGCTGATTTGTCGTCTCAGGTACGTACATGAATTCAGGATTTAAACTCTATAGTTCGGCTTTTGAGGTTCTTATCATTTAATTCATTGTATTTTTAAAATTATGAGTCCGTATCTATTATTTGTTGCAATTTTAAAAGATTTTTAAACATAAATGTATGCTCTGTTGGGGTCGAAATAACATGGTGCATGCGGAAACTAACAAGATAAAGCTTGGTGGACGACAAATCATGACAACAAAAGAAAAATATACTAAACTAAGCATAATAGTTTATAATGATTTGGTCAATTGATCTACATATGATAAAACTAATATAAAAGAAGCAAAACTATCGAGAGAAAAATTTCCCAACTCTTTAATGACTACATTGTGGATATTTTTATTTTTTTTGCGCTGTTGTGAGAAGTAGAGATCCTTAATTTATAGATGTGCAAAACTTGTGTTCCAAGAAAAGGATAAGAAATATTAAGGAGATCTAATCCTTTTAGGAGTCTTCTTCCATTCCTTCGAGAAAGAGAGTCCTAATAGATTAGAAATTCGCCTAGATCCGCCTCTGTACTCTACCGGTGACGGAATTCAAGTAAAAACTAGTTTAGTAGACTTACTGGTAAATTTCTTTAATTATGTGCAACTGTGTTATGTGCTTTTATTACACTGTCCACAGACAATTGCTGGTTCAATGTCAGAGCAATATGATCTAACAAGAACATTGCGGGTAGCTGGCTATGGAGTGCTAATATTAGGACCTTCACTTCATTTCTGGTACAATGCATTGTCAGCATTCTTTCCAAAGCGCGACGTGATCACAACATTTAAAAAAATAGCTTTAGGACAGATCGTATATGGACCTACCATGAATGCTATCTTCTTCTCCATGAACGCTGCAGCACAAGGTAGCAATCTGTCTTGCTTCTAGATTTGTTATGCTACATGCATTTTATTATTTGATCATTATAAGTTGCATTTGCTCGGACTCGAGTGCAGATATTCGATACGGGGACGGATCCGAGTATCGGATTCGGCAAAATCTAAATTTTAAGATTCGAGGGTGCGGATCCAGATATGGATACGGGTGCGGGGATTTGGCTAATAAAAAATAGAGCTATAAGAATATTGTAAATTTTGAAAGATATTCTGTGAAAAACTTAGATGAATATTGTACAATTCAATCTTTCATTCTCCAAGATTGACATTATTCTTTCATTGTTCTAAATCTGTTTTATTTTTGATGTTGAGAAATCAAAATCTCAATTTTTCTCTCAAATTTGTCGATGGACTCCGGTCAAAGTGTCCGAAGTCAGTTGACCGTATCCGGAACGTGTCCTGTCCCCGTATCCGTATACGGCACCAAAATCGAATAGTCCATGCAACTTAGGTGCATTTTACCATCACATCCTACATTTAGAGTTCTATACCTGCTCCACAGTAACTATCCCTTAAGAAAGACATTAGCATTAGGTGTGTAGATCTCTGATTTTCCCATTGTTGCTTATACCAGGTGAAAGTTATTCAGAGATTGCTGCCAGACTCAAACGTGACTTAGTTCCTACTGCTATTAATGGTCTTATGTACTGGCCCATATGTGATTTTATCACATTCAAATTTGTCCCTGTTCATTTACAGGTATGCTCAAGGCCTCTTCGATCTATTGATAAAATTCTCACAACTGGAATATTATCGGTGCACAGAACTTAAACTCTTTCATAAATAATGTGTACATATATGTCTAGTTGAAAAGATAACTCAATAGATTGTGTTACTGTATTGACAGCCACTTGTGGTCAACACATTTTCTTATGTGTGGAATGTCTACCTGACTTACATGGCAAGCCAACAGAAAGTAGCTTCAGCATAATTCTGTAGCAGCTAACAAACAAGCTGGACGCACAACTTTGGAGTAAATTTTCTTATGATTATGATTACATGTTAGAGTGGTGGAGCTGAAATTAGCAGAAGCAAATGTGTATTGGATATATTTATCTTAAGTTAACATGGGACCATCAAGGTTCTTTCTGTAAGTCAGTGTTTTCATCACATAAATCACATATTGTTAAGTGCCAGACGACAATACCAATAATAGGACGATTTCTAAAATTAGAATTTTGGTCGACAAACTAAAAAGACCAAAGAATTTATTAACTTATTGCTCAAAAAGAGGTTAGTTTGTCACGAACCAATTCTCCCTCCGTAAGACGTCGTGACGGCACCTAGGCTCTATGATTAGGTAATCATAACCATTGCAGAATAACGAAAATAAAACAGTAATTAACAACTAAACTTCAATTCATAAGTATAAAACTGTTAAAATGCCGCTCGGCATGTACAAGTAAACCAGCACTCGAGTATAAACAATACTCCCTCCGGTCCAAAATAAGTGATTTTTTGCCTGTTTTCACGCAGATTAAGAAATTCACATTTTAGCATTAATTAGCAATGAAATTAACCATATAAACCTTTAATATCCCACATAAATACGCCTAACACATACTCCAACACTATTTACTCCAAGGGCAATGTAGGAAAAAATTAATTCATTCGTTCTTGAAATCCAAAAAATTCACTTATTTTGGACCATAAGAAAAAGGTCAGAAAATCACTTATTTTGGACCGGAGGGAGTATTACCAAAACTCGGTAGTCACGAGTCACAAGCTCTATAGAGGGGTACTCCGAGTTCTGTGGACGCTGGCAGATATACCTTGAAGTCTCAGGAGCAGCATAAAGTACGCAACTAATAGTGGGGCTGGTAGGAGGTACCTGGAGCTACACACAAAATATATGCAGAAGAGTAGCTTGAGTACACCACAACCATATCCAGTAAGTGCCAAACCTAACCTCGGTAGAGTAGTGACGAGGTTAGGTCCTTGCCCTACTAATAAGAAAGAAGATATAACAACATGGAGAAAGACTGAGAATTTGACAAAAAAATTCACGGAGAAATAACAACACAACACAATGAGATAAACAACAAGGGCGCTCCCGAGATACCGTCTCGTAGTCCCAAAAGTAAATACTCAACATGGGATCTCCCGAGGTACCGCCTCGTAGTCCCAAAAGTAAATATACAAGGGGATCTCTTGAGGTACCGCCTCGTAGTCTCAAAAGTAGATGTGCAGGGGGATCTCTCGAAGAACCGCTCGTAGTCCCAAAAGTAGACACACAACTCGAATCAATGGCAACAACAGTTAACAACAAGAATCCTACAATTTAAGACTACTACAATTCAAGGAAAACATGAAATTAACTAAGCATGTTGCACTAATTGCAAATAGGCATTTAAGACACGTAGACATGCAATATTAAGTTAAACATGATAACTACACATGCTGGGATAAATCATTGAAAACATAACACGTTATTGCTTTATATAAATCGGATTGTACAATAATAAGCATGTGTACGCACTCCTCACCTCGCGTGCACGACACTCACATTTCATATAAGGGTCACAATACCAAATCCTAAGGGGATTTTTCCCACACAAGGTTAGGCAAGCCACTTATCTCGAGTCAAGCTCAATCAATCATCAAGAATGCCTTTTCCCCGACTTTCCGACTCCGAATGGCCCAAATCTAGCCAAAAATAATTACCTACTATAAACAAAACTATAATAAACTAATCTAATTACTGAAATCAAGACTTTAACAAGAATTTCGAAAATCACCCCAAAAATTCGACCCAGACTCACATCTTTGAATCGGGTAAAAGTCACAAAATATGAACACCCATTTAACCACGAGTTCACTCATTCAAAAATTACTCAAATCTGATTCCGAAATCGCCATCAAACCCAAAACTTCGGTTGAGGAACCTTCCCACTTTTCCCCTAATTTTCTCAACCCAAAACCTTAATTAAAAGATGAAATCAACGATATATTAGTGGAATATAACCATAAAGGAGTTAAGATTCCTTACCCAATAGCTTCCTCTGAAAATCTCTCAAATCATCACCTAAATCCGAGCTCTCAAAGTCCCAAAGTGAAAATGAGATCAAACCCTCAAAATTTCCCATTTTCAGCGCAGTGATCTCGCACCTACGGACCCTAAGTGGCACATGCGACGCCGCACCTGCGAAAAATTTCATTGCGGGTGAGGAATCGACTTAAGACACCTGGGTCTGCTTCTGCGATATAATGATCGCACCAGCGGTCAACCCCACGCAGGTGCGATGACACCAGAAGCTGTTATGTTTCAACAATCCTTCCAACTCCCATTTCGATCCAATAACCCAAAATCAACCCGAGGCCCGCGAAACCTCAACCAAAGATAACATTAAGTCCTGAAACACCACATGAACTTAGTTGATCCCTCAAATAACATCAAACAACAACAAAAACACGAATCACACTCCAATTCGAACTTATTGAACTTTGAAACTTCAAACTTCCACAACCGATGCCGAAACATATCAAAACACGTCCGATTTACCTCAAATTTTGCACACAAGTCATAATTGACATTATAGACCTACTCCAACTTTCGAAATCAGAATCCGACCCCGATATCAAAAAGTTCACTCCCAGTCAAAGTTCCCATTCAACTTTCGCCATTTCAAGCCTAATTTAGCTATGGACCTCCAATTCACAATCCGGACACGCTCCTAAGTACAAAATCACCCAACGGAGCTAAGAAAACCAACGAAACTCCATTTCGGAGTCGTGTTTACACAGTTCCAACTATAGTCAAAATCCTAGAACTTAACCTTCCGTTATAGGGACTAAGTGTCCCAAAATCACTCCGAAACCAAAAACAAAACTTCCTTGCAACTCACATAAGTATAGAATGATATGAGGAAAGCAGTAAATTGGGGATCGGGGCTAATACTCTCAAAACAACCGGCCAGGTCGTTACATCCTCCCCCTCTTAAAACAATCATATGTCCTCGGACGAGTATAGAGACATACCTGAAGTGGTGAAAAGCTGAGGATAACGGCTGCACATATCATGCTCGGTCTCCCACGTCGTCTCCTCAACCAGATGACCTCTCCACTAAACCTTCACAGAAGCAATGTTATTTGACCTCAGCTTTCGAACCTACCTATCCAAAATAGCCACCGGCTCCTCAACATAAGATAAATCCTTGTCCAACTGGACTGAGCTGAAATCCAACATATGAGATGGATCGTCGTGATACCTCCGGAGCATATAAACATGAAATACCGGATGGACTCCTTCCAGGATGGGAGGCAAAGTAAGCTAAGTAACCTCCCCAACACGCTGCTACATCTCGAACGGGCCAATAAACCTTGAGCTCAGCTTGCCCTTCTTCCCGAACCTCATAACATCCTTCATGGGTGACATCCGGAGCAGAACCCACTCTCCAACCATGAATTCAAGTCTATCCTGAATCACCTTAACCTTCTCCAAAGCATATTGAACCAAGTATTTACCTAATATCTTGGCCTCGTACGGCTCGAACCAACCCACAGGAGATTGACAGCGCCTTCCATACAGAGCCTCATACGGTTCCATTTGAATGCTCGACTGATAAGTGTTGTTGTAGACAAACACCGCAAGTGGAAACAACTAATACCAAGAACAACCAAAATCCATCAGACATGCACAGAGCATATCCTCTAGTTTCTGAATAGTGCGCTCGGACAGTCTGTCTGTTTGAGGTCGAAATGATGTGCTCAACTCAACACCAGTACCTAACTCATGTTGTACGGCTCACCGGAGTCATGATGTATATTGTGTACCTCAATCACATATGATAGATACCGGCACGACATGAAGCCTGACAATCTCGCGGATATAAACTCGAGTCAGTTTCTCGGAAGAATAAGTAGTCATCACAAGAATTGAATGAGCTAACTTGGTCAGCCTATCCACAATCACCCAAACTACATCAAACCTCATCTGAGTCCGTGGAAGCCCAACAACGAAATCCAAAGTGATCCGCTCCCATTTCCACTCCGAAATCTCTAACTTCTAAAGCAATCCACCCGCCCGCTGATGCTCATACTTCACATGCTCGCAATTTAGACATCGATCCACATACTCCACGATGTCCTTTTCCATTATCCTCCACCAATAATATTGCCTCAAGTCCTGATACATCATCGTGGCACCTGGATGAATGGAGTACGATGAACTGTGAGCATCCTAGAGAATCAACTAATGCAAAACCATCTACATTAGGCACACATAGCCTGCTTTGCATCCTCAAAGCACCATCATCTCCAATAGTGACCTCCTTAGTATCACCGTGCTGAACCGTGCCCCTAAGGACAAGCAGATGGGGGTTATCATACTGACACTCCCTAATACGATCATATAAAGACGACTGAGAGACCACATAAGCCAACACTCGACCCGGCTAAGAAATATCCAATCTAACAAAGTGGTTGGCTAAGGCCTGAACATCCAACGCCAATGGTCTCTCTGCTGCTGGTAGATATGCTAAGCTCCCCAAACTCTCCGCCTTGCGACTCAAGGCATCAGCCACCACGTTGGCCTTCCCGAGATGGTATAGAATAGTGACATCATAATCCTTAAGTAGATCCAACCACCTCCGCTGACGCAAGTTAAGATCCTTCTGTTTGAACAGATGTTGCAAACTCCAGTGATCGATGCAGATCTCACAAGGTACACCGTACAAATAGTGTCTTCAATTCTTCAAAAAATGAACAATAGCTACTAACTTAAGGTCGTAGACATGATAGTTCTTTTTATGCACCTTCAATTTCCTGGACGCATAGGCAATCACCCTACCATCCTGTATCAACACTGCGCCGAGACCAATCCGCGAAGCATCACAGTATACAGTATAAGACCCCAAAACCTTAGACAATACCAATATTGGGGCTGTAGTAAAAGATGTCTTGAGCTTTTGAAAGCTCTCCTCACACTCTTATGTCCACCTGAACGAAGCACTCTTCTAGGTCAGCCTGGTCATAGATGCTGCAATAGATGAGAAACCCTTTACAAATCGATGGTAATACCCTACCAAACCAAGAAAACTCCTAATCTCCGTAGTTAAGGACGGTCTAGGCCAACTCTACACTGCTTCAACCTTCTTCGGATCCACCTTGATCCAATCACTCTAAAAGTGCAAGAGGGGGGGTGAATTGACTATTTTTAATTTTATTCTTTATTAGTTGACTCGTTTTGCAATTAGTCGACTAGTTATGATAGAGATATAATAATGCAATAGAAAGTAAAGACAGCACTAAAACTGCAGGAATTAAAGACACCAAAATTTTATACTGGTTCGGATTCAATGTGAATCCTAGTCCAATCCCCTTGGGCTGCAAGGGTGTTCTCTTTCAGTGAATGATGTTCCCGAGTATACAATGGTGGTGTAGTTTACACTAATGGCTAACTCTCAGTGACACTCGATTCTCTTTGATACAATGCCTCACCAGTGGGTTTCTCTCTTTCTTATCTAACTTGTTACGCAACAGATATTTAAGGAGATACAATGTTTGTATGTAGTAGAACAAAGAGAGGGTAATTGGTTTGATCAAAGTATATGATTATAAGGTACACGAGTGAGCTTATATACTGAAGGAAGCTTGATTGCTGAAGAGATGTTGCCAACCCAAGAGATTTTATCCTTGGAAAGAATTTGATTCTTTCCATGAATAAAGATATTCTGCAACGGCTAGGGCTGAAAAAGATGTGATGAGGACTTCCTTTAATGGTGCTGAATTTCTCTTAGGATCTTGTTCTTTCTAGATTTTTCCGCGTGATTGATTAGCTTCCAGATTCTTGGTATCTTTGATTTCTTGATCCCTTCAATCTTTCCTCAATCTATTCCATCAATATTTCGTCAATCTTCATTTATTTCCTCAGTCTTAGATACAACACGATTGTATTTGGATTTAGTCTGTTCCATAAATTCTTTAGTAATTTCCTCAATCTTGGATCTTGTCCCTTCAATCTCGAGAGGTACCTACATGCAGCAGATAAATTAGTTGCATCATTAAAATCAGTTTCTAACAATCTCCCCTTTTTTGATGATGACAAAATAATATATGTATAAACATCAGTTAACTTCCCTATATTTTGCTCCCCCTCAGTAGAAGGTCATGATAGTCAACTGCTTCTGCTCCCCCTCAATAGGTGATGTAGTCGACTCTATCGTGCTCCCCCTTGATAAGTGTTGTAGTCGACTTGATCTTCATGCTTACCTTGCTAACCTGTACTTGAGTCGACTTGTTGTACCTGTGTTATTACATACATATGCTTTTCTCCCCCTTTTGACATCAACAAAGAGGGAATGAAAAGCAAAATATGATTGATAAAGGCAAGGAGTTTTTAGTTATATAGTTAAGCACACCAAAAAAATAAAAAACATCCATCGACTGTACACTCCGTCCAAACACATAAAACAAACAAAACAACAAAAAAATTGTCTTAAACTTCCACATTAACGGCGAAGAAAATATGTAAGAGAGTTGCAAATCGCCTCCTTCATCTTATCAAAGCTGGATGTGGCTGAGATGCTCATTCCATCAAAATTGTCGTGAATTTCCTTGAATGCCTTGACAACATTTTCCTTTACCCTGAGAACTGCAGCTCGAATTTTAGATACATCAGATCCTGTCTCCTTGGAGATGGCATGAATGTCAACAACAGTAGACTGAGTGGCAGAGAGGATATCCTTGATTTCAGCTAGTTAAGAGATAATGCACTGAAGCTTTTCAGACAAATCTGGATCACTCTGGCTAGGAAGAGAAGCAGAGAATTTGGATTTTGATTCGGATAGAGCATGCTTGACTTCACTCTCTTGTTTCTTGACCCATGACCCTTAAATGCACACATACCCCATACTCACAAAGGTCCTAGAATTGTAAGACTGGGAAACCATGATGGAGGGGTATTTAGAGAGAGAAATATTGTGGGCTACCAAAATATGGGTAATGGCCAGGCCATAGGGAAGACTAGTGGGGTCTTCAGCACTCTCAATCATGAAGTTTATAACCCAGGTTGACAACTCGATCTTGAGTTTAGTCACAAGACAGTAAACAAAGAAGGTGTCCCTGAGAGAGAAAGTGGAGAATGAACTGGTGCGAGGAAGCAGAGAGGTGGCAACAATATGGGCCAGAATACGAGTTTCAAAACTCACATAACTGGGATCTAACTGGTTGGCAAGGGAATTATAGGGATACTCATCAATACACTTTTTCTCTTGATCAAAGGAAATTCCGAAATCATCAGGCCAGGAGTTTTTGAAAAGCATAGGAAAATCAGAACACTTACACTTAAAATTTGAATCAAACAAAGCACAATCGAGAACAATATGTTTGCCTAGCACTAAGGATTCCAACCTATCAGGCTTACTGGACCGAAGGCTTGCATGAAACATTCTAACCAGAGGTTCATAAACTTTAGGCACAGGAACAGAGAAAAACTTAGACCAACCTTGATAGACGAAGAGATCTTTTACCTTGCAATTTAGGGCTTACATGTCATCAAGATTAACTATCCTCCCATGAGCAATAGTCTTGTATTTCAAGGCCATAAAGATATCTCTATTTGGGGAATCTTAGAAGCTTAGGTCAGATTCTAGAGCGCTGGAAAGAACGATTTTTTATTTCTTTGGAGTGAGCGAAACGGGGGCTTCTTCCACTGGTCGTTTTCCCTAAGATTTTTCTCCTAGAGATTGAGAGTGGTTAGAGAGGTCAACCTGAGAAGAGGAAAAACCTTCAGATTGTTCGGACCCTAGGTCTACTTGTTCAGGAGGTTAAGCGGGGGTTTTAGTTCTGGAACGGATGCTTTTTCTAGTAGAGGTGGAGGGAGTCTTAGGGTATTTGGCCATTGATTAGAGTTTTGGATGAGAGGATTTCTAAGAGAGGTTTTTATACGGAGAAGATGATGGCGATTGAAAGGAGACTTAGGCATTAGAAAGGCGTTTTCTGACGGTTGGGTACAAAAAATGAAGGGTTGTCAGATGAGAAGACGCGATGATTGGGTTTCCTTCTTTGAACTCTGCAACTGGTGCGAAAAAAGAGGGAAAATAGGGAAATTGGAGGCGCAGCAAATGATTACAAAAGAAATAAAACATAGGGCACACATAATTTAGATAATGACACATTGGTCCTAATTTTTACTGCTAGTGCACACTATCCCAAGAATTTTTCTCAATAAGCAAAATCTTTCTTCTAATAGAGGTTTAGTGAAAATATCAGCTAATTGATCATTTGTTCCCACAAACGCTATTTCTATATTTCCCTTAAGAACATGATCTCTAATGAAATGATGTTTGATATCTATATGCTTTTCTCTAGAATGATGCACAAGATTTTTTGAAAGACAAATAGTGCTAGAATTATCACAGTAAATTGGTATAGGTTTAAAAGAAAGTTTATAGTCAGCGAGTTGATGTGACATCCAAAGTAATTGGGCACAACATTGTCCAATAGCAATATATTCAGCTTCAGTCGTGGATAATGCAATTGATCTTTGTCTCTTACTATTCCAAGACACTAAAGGTTTTCCAAGTAGTTGACATATTCCACTGCTACTTTTTCTATATTCCTTGTCACCAACAAGATCAACATATGAAAATCCTTCTAAATTGAATGTGTTAGAGGTAGGATACCATAATCCATAAGAAGTAGTTCCAATAAGATATCGAATAATTCTTTTGACTGCTGTCATATGGGACTCCTTTGGAGCTGACTGGAACCTGGCACATTTATACACACTAAACATGATATATGGTCGACTAGCAGTTAAATAAAGAAGAGACCAATCATTCCTCGATACTTAGTTTCATCAACGGATGTTCCTTGTTCATCTATCAAGATTCGTTGAGGGACTCATAAGAGTGCTAATGGATTTTGCATTTTCCATACCAAAATATTGAATCAGTTCCTTGGTGTACTTGGTTTGGCATATGAAAGTCCCTCCTTCAGATTGTTGAATTTGTAGTCCAAGGAAGAATGTTAGTTCTCCCATCATACTTATTTCGAATTCACTTTGCATAAGATCAGAAAATTCCTTGCACAGAAGAGGGTTAATACTACCAAAAATAATATCATCAATATAAACTTGAATAATGAGATTACCTTCAGATGATATTTTAATAAATAAGGTAGTATCTACTTTACCTCTTGTGAATCCATTATCAATGATAAATGAGCTGAGTCGTTCATACCATGCTCTTGGAGCTTGTTTTAGCCCGTATAAAGCTTTGGTCAGTTTAAACACATGGTAGGGAAATTTTGAGTCCTCAAACCCAGGGGTTGTTTCACATAAACTTCTTCTTCGATGAACCCGTTTAGAAACGCGTTTTTACCATCCATCTGGAATTCTCTGAATCTTTTGAAGGAAGCATATGCAAGAAGAATTCTTATTGATTCCAAATGTGCTATAGGAGCAAAAGTCTCGTCGTAGTTGACTCCTTCTTGTTTTGAGTGCCCTTGAGCGACTAGTCTAGCTTTGTTTCTGATAATTTTTCCTTCTTCATTCAGCTTGTTTCTGAAAACCCATTTTTTTCCTATAACTGGAGAATTTGTTGGTTTGGGTGTCAGTTTCCATACTTGATTTTTATCAAATTGATCAAGTTCTTCATGCATTGCTTGCACCCAACTTGAGTCTTTTAAGGCTTCTTCAATTTTCTTCTACTCAATTTAAGATATCAAAGTTATGTTGGATTCTTTTTGAGAGCTCCTCTTGTTTTCATTCCTTCGTTTGGATCTCCAATGATGAATTTTTGAGAATACTCTGGTTCACTCATCCATTCATTTGGACGAACAACATGAGTTACTGACTTTTTTGGTTCTTTAGGTTGACTATTATCGATGACAATAGTCGACTCTTCCAGGTTGACAGGTTTACTAGTTGAATCTTGAGGTTTGCTTGCCTCTTGAGATTTCTACATTTGTTCATCATCAACTACAATAAATTCTTTCTTGTCCCGAGTGTTATTCTCATCAAAAACAACATGTACTGATTCTTCTAGGCATAAGGTGCGTTTATTATAAACTCTAAAGGATCTGATGTTCAAAAAGTAACCTACAAAATACCTTCATCACTTCTTGGATCAAATTTTCCAAGATTGTCCTTACCATTGTTGCGAATGAAACACTTGCTTCCAAAAGAATGAAAATAACTTACATTTGGATGTTAACCTTTCCATAACTCATACATAGTTTTATTTAGGATAGGTCTAATGAGGCATCTATTTAGAATGTGACAAGCAATACTTACGCCTTCTGCCCAGAAGTGATTTGGAAATAAATGTTTTAGTAACATGGTTCTGGCCATATCCTGAAGATTTCTATTTTTTCTTTCAACTACTCCATTTTGTTGAGGTGATCTTGGCGTAGAGAACTTGTGAGTATATCCTTGATCATTGCAGAAGTCTTCAAAAGCTCGACTTTCAAATTCTCCTCCAAGATCACTTTGCATGGTAGTATTGAGAAATCCTTTTTCTCTCGCAACCTCTTTACAGAAAATCTCAAAAAAATGCAAGGCTTCACCTTTGTGAGACATAAAGATCACCAAAGTGAAACGTGAGTAATCATCAACAATAACAAAAGCATATCTTTTACCTCCAATGCTAGCAGTTCTAGTAGGTCCAAATAAATCCATATGAAGTAATTGTAAAGGCTTTGGAGTAGAAACAATGCATTTGCTTTTGAAAGAATTTCTAGTTTGCTTACCAATTTGACATGCATCACACACATTATTTCTAGAAAAATTTAGTTTGGGTAAGCCAATAACTAATTCCCGTTTGGAAATATTTTCTATAAAATGCATGCTTGCATGACCAAGTTTCATATGCCAAAGCCAAGGATCATCAGAAATAGAGATTAAATAGATGTGACCATCTATGCTTTCAAAACCATCTAGAATATAAAACATTTCCATACCTTTTACGTGGAAAAATTATTTTACCTGATTCGTCCTCGATGGCACAGCCTGTTTTCTTAAATTTTACCTCGTATCCTGAGTCGCATAGTTGACTTATACTGAGGAGATTATAGTTAAGTCCATCAACGAGATAAACTTCGGTGATATCGCAATTGTTGTTGAAAGGATTAGTTCCGGTACCAACTATCTTCCCTTTTTAATCATCACCAAATTTCACATTTCCTCCATCAATTTTTGTAGTTTCTTTAAACAGATTCTTGTCTCCCGTCATGTGACTGGAACATGCACTATTCAAATACCATTTTCCTTTGCGACTCCTTTTGTGGTGTTCCTGCAAAACATGGTGTTTATCTTTTCTTAGGTACCCAAGTCTGCTTAGGTCCTTTTGGGTTAGCATTGCTAGTTTCAGGATTATTCTTGGGTCTCCAAACCAATACTGACAAATTTAAATTACGAAAATGAAAAAAGGAGTACTTATGTCCACTCTTATTAAAGTAGTGACATTTGGGACTTGATCCAGTTATGGAGTTACAACTTGAGTCAGAACTAGTTGACTCTGTTCTGGTTGGTCCTTATTTAGTCGACTTATAAGACGTCTGACTGGACCTAGTGGAATTGTGACTGGTGGAGCATGCGGTTAAGCTGCACAAGTAATCCATCATACTCATCCTTAAGTACATCTTGTTCAATTTTGCATACTTCAAGTTTGAGTTTCCAGTCTCTTATTTCTCTATTGAGTCTTTTTATCTCATCAAACAGTTTTTGTGTCTCTTTTAGAGTAAGATCAAGAATATCCTGCAATTCATTACATCTATCACAGTTATAGGGTCTTACCTTTCTTGTTTCACCTCGAGCCATGAAACAGTTTTCATTTTCATCCTTTTCACCATCGTCTAAATCGTCCTCATCTGTCCAGCATCCAGATATTCTCTTCATATCATTTTCTAGGATCGTCATAAAACATAAGTTAGCTATTTTCTCATGTTCTGAACTGTCTTCATCAGTCCAGCTTCTGAATGATTTGTTCTTGTTGAATCCTCTGGGCACTTTTCTTTTAAGTTCAGGACATTCATCTTGAACATGTCCAAATCTTCTGCATTCATAGCATTTTCTATCATTTTTGTCTTGTTCACTATATTGCCTGGTTCGTATGGATGGGAACCTACCTTTCTTGGTGTTTCTATATCTTCTCATTAGTCCGTCCATGTTTCTTGATACTAGAGCAATTGGTTCTTTAAGAGCTTCAGGATCATCGTCAATGTCGCTCTCCGCTCTATCAGTTGTAGCTATGAAAGCCACAGTCTTATTATTTTCTTCTTGAGTAGTTTTCTTGAGATGAGTCTTTTCAAAAGCTATGAGTTCTCCCCGAAGTTCATCATAGGACATTTTGTTCAGATCTTGAGATTCAAGTGTGACGACTTTTGTCTGCTAAGTGGTAGGTAGACTTCTCAGAATTTTCCTAACTTGATCACCACTGGAGTATGGCTTTCCAAATGCTTTTAGATCACTTATAATTTTACTGAATCTAACATTTCTTCAATGGATTCTCCTTCCTTCATCTGGAAGAGTTCGTAGTCGTGCACCAGCATGTTGGCGTGAGTTTCTTTCACCTTGATCATTCCTTCATAAGTAACTTCAAGTTTATCCCACATCTCCTTGGACGTGTCACATCTGAAGATCTTCTCATATTCTTCACCACTAATAGCATTGTAAAAAAAAATTCTTGCTTTTGCATTAACTTGCACAACTGCCATTTGTTCTTCAGTATATGTATCAAGATCTTCAAGATCAGCGGGGGGTTGAGAAGTAGCAGCAACTGGTAGTCGGTAGTTTCCTTTTTTGATGACTCTCCCTACCTTGACATCATAGGATTTTGCGTAAATCTCCATAGCACTTTCCAGTGAGAGAAGTGTTGATCGTTGAAGTATGGTGGCCTCACATGTGATGTTCCTTCTTGGAAAAGTGCTCCAACAAGGATTTGATTGGCCATGATCTTTTCTCACAAGCTGTTAAGCAAAAAGAAATGTGAGCGAGGCTCTGATACCAATTGAAAGTGCAAGAGGGGGCTGAATTGACTATTATTAATTTTATTCTTTATTAGTTGACCGACTTTGCAATTAGTCGACTAGTTATGATAGAGATATAATAATGCAATAGAATGTAAAGACAGTAATAAAAGTGCAGGAATTAAGGACACTGGAATTTTATATTGGTTCGGATTTAATGTGAATCCTAGTCCAATCCACTTGGGTTGCAAGGGTGTTCTCTTTCAGTGACTGATGTTCTTGAGTATACAATGGTGATGTAGTTTACACCAATGGCTAACTTTCAGTGACACTCTATTTTCTTTGATACAATGCCTCACCAGTGTCTCTCTTTCTTCTCTAACTTGTTACAAACCAGATCTTTAAGGAGCTACAATGTTTGTATGTAGTAGAACAAAGAGAGGGTAATTGATTCGATCAAAGTATATGATTCTAGGGTACACGAATGGCTTTATATACTGAAGAATGCTTGATTGGTGAAGAGATGTTGCCAACCGAAGAGGTTTTATCCTTGGAAAGAAATTAATTATTTCCAAGAATAAAGATATTTCGCAACGGCTAGGGCTGAAAAAGATGCGCTGAGGACTTCCTTTGATGGCGCCGAATTTCTCTAGGATCTTGGTCTTTCCAGATTTTTGCCGCGTGATTGATTAGCTTCCAGATTCTTAATATCTTTGATTTCTTGATCCCTTCAATCTTTCCACAATCTATTCTGTCAATCTTCCGTCAATTTTCATTTATTTCCTCAGTCTTGGATAAAATCACGATCGTATTTGGATTTAGTCTGTTCCGTTCATTTTTCAGTAATTTCCTCAATCTTCGATGCATCAGTGATCTTGTCCCTTCAATCTCAAGAGATACCTACATACAACAGATATATTATTTGCATCATTAAAATCAGTTTCTAACACAGTCGACACTACGTGACCCATAAATGCCACTGAGTCTAGCCAAAACTCACACTTTGAAAATTTTGTATATAACTTCTTTTCTCTCAAGGTCTGAAGCACAGTCCTCATGTGCTGCTCATGATCCTCCCGAGTCTAGGAGTACACCAGAATGTCGTCAATATACACAATGAAAAAAGAGTCAAGATAGGTCCAGAAAACACTATGCATCAAGTGCATGAATGATGTTGGGGCATTCGTCAACCAAATGAGATCACAAGGAACTCGTAGTGACCATACTGAGTCTTAATAGTCTTCGGAATATCTGGCTCCTGAATCTTCAACTGATAATAGCCTGAACATAAATCAATTTTGGAAAACAATTTGGCACCATGTAACTGATCAAATAGGTCATCAATACGAGACAATGGATACATGTTTTTCACCGTAACTTTTTTCAACTGGCAATAATCAATGTGCATACGCATGGAACTATCCTTCTTTTTCACAAACAAGACCGGAGCACCCCCAAAGTGACATACTGGGTTGAATGAATCCCTTATCAAGAAACTCTTGTAACTGTTCCTTCAACTCACGAGGAGCCATACGATATGGAGGAATAGAGATGGGCTGAGTGTCAAGCAACAAATTAGTACTGAAGTCAATATTCCATTCAAGCGGCATGCCCGGAAGATCAGCTTGGAATACATCTTGATAATTTATCACTACTGGAACTGACTAAACTGTAGGGGTATCAATACTGACATCTCTCACATAAGCTAGATACGCGCCACACCCCTTCTCAACCATTCGTTGAGCTTTAAGAAATGAAATAACTCTGCTAGGAGTATAATCTAAGGTACCTCTCCACTCTAATCGTGGTAGTCCTGGCATAGCCAGAGTCACGGTCTTGGCGTGAAAATTAAGAATAGCATAATGGGGAAACAACCAATTCATGCCTAAAATAATATCAAAATCTACAATATTAAGCAATAATAAAATAGCGCTGGTCTCAAAACCACTAAGAACCACCAAACACGGCCGATACACACGGTCAAGAACAACAGAATCTCCCACAGGTGTAGACACATAAAAAGGAGAACTCAAAGAATCACGGGCTACACCAAAATATGGAGAAAAATAAGAGGACACATAGGAATAAGTGGAGCCTGGATCAAAGAAAATTGATGCATCTCTACGATAGACCAAAACAATACCTGTAATGACAAAGTCGGAAGCAATTGCCTCTGTACGAGCATGAAGAGAATAATATCTGGCCTAGCCTCCCCCTCTAGGGCGACCTCTACCTTCCTGACATCCACCTCGATCTGGTTGAGTAGGTGGAGTAGTAGTTGGTACTGTAATCATATCCTGAGGATCCGGTGGAGCACGCGGTGCCTGAGTAGTCTGTGGAGGTGCTCCCCTCTTAAGTCAATGGAAATACCTCACCATATGTCGAATGTATCCATACTCAAAACAAGCTCTCGGAGGGCGTGGCTGTTATGGCTGGCTCGGGCCAGGTCTGCTGGACTGAGCGCTGAAAGCACCCCGTGTAGGAGGTACACTAGACACTAGCGGTGCATAATATGGCTCCTGGGCCTAGGAGTAGATACCACTGGCGCCTGGAAGTGCTAAATAAATAGGGCGACTCACATAGCCCCTACCATGATAAATTACAGTTGGGGCATGAGCACTACTATAAGTGCCACACTGTCGAGACCTCTGACCTCCCTCTCCTGTCTCTCCAAAGCAAGCATACCCTCAAATCTCTTGGCAATCCCCATAACCTACTGGTATGCAATATCCATCTCCAAATCCCTGGTCATGCTAAGCTTGATACTGGGGTTGAGCCCCTCGATAAACCGACAGACCCTCTCTTGAACTGTAGCAACTAAGGCTAGTGCATGCCTAGCCAAATCTCTGAAGCGAACCGCATACTCTAACACTGTCATAGAACCCTGGGTGCAACATCTCATACTCCACGCGCCATGCATCTTTGAGACTCTGGGGAACATACTCCCTCAAGAACATATCCAAGAATCGAGTCCAAGTAAGTGAAGTTGCCTCAGCCGGACTACCTAACTCATAAGCACGCCGCCACTGATAGGCTGCTCCTCTAAGTTGGAACGAAGTGAAAGAAACCCTACTAGACTCGGCTACACCCATAGTACGGAGGGTACTGTGACACTCTATAAGAAAATTGTGGGCATCCTCTAACGCTAAGAGACTGAAGGTAGGAGGGTGGTACTTCTTATACCTCTCAAGCCTGGGTTGCTACACCTCAGAAACTGCTACCCTAACCTCGGGCTGAGCTAGAGCTATCGGCTGCATCATTATGATATATAGAACCTGGTCGACCTGAACCTGCTGCTCGGGGGTATGGGCAGCGGGATTCTGTGCTCCTCCCCCCGCCTAAGTTGTGGCAGGAGCAAGTGGAATTAATACGCCAACGTGCTGAACATGCTCAAAAATTGGGCTCGAGTCTCCTAGAGGGTTGGTGCAGCAACATGTGCCTCAAGTGCCTGCCCTCCAGCTGTAGCTACTGAGGTCTCCTCTGCAGCAGCTCATGCGGGTGCTATGGTTGCAACACGTTGACTTCCTCGGCCTCTACCCCGGCCTCTCGCTGCTCTAGTAGGGGGCGGGGTGTTTGGTCATCTGATCCTCATATACGTGTCCTCACCATCTGTTAGAGAAAATAAGATAAACGTTTTGAATTTTGAAGTCAACAATTTCGAATGACAAGGAATCAAAGAAGTGTAATTCTCATCCATAGCCTCCCAAAGATAAGTACATACATCTCCGTACCGATCCGTGATACTCTTCTAAACCTACTTGTCACTCATAACACCTATGAATCTAGAGCTCTTATACCAACTTATCATGATCCAATTCTCCCTCCGTAAGACATCGAGACAACACCTAGCCTCTATGACTAGGTAAGTCTAAAAATTGCGGAATAACGAAATTGAAAGCAGTAATTAACAACTCAACTTCAATTCATAACTATAAAACTAATAAAATTCTGCTTGGCGTGTAAAAGTAAACCATCACTCCAGTATAAACAATATCCCCAAACCCTAGTAGTCACAAGTCACAAGCTTTAAGAATTTGTCTAATTGAATCTATACATCAATATCTAAAAGAAATAAAGGAGGAAAACAACATAAGGGATAGAGGGGGACTCCGAGGTCTGCAGAGGCTGGCAGATATACCTTGAATTCTCTAGAGCAGCAACAAGTACGTAACTAATAGCGGGGCTGGTAGGAGGTACCTGGATCTGTACACAAAATTTGTGCAGAAGAGTAGCATGAGTACACCACAACGCTACCCAGTAAGTGCCAAGCCTAACCTCGGTAGTGTAGTGATGAGGTTAGGTTCGGGCCCTACTGGGATATAATAATAAGACATAAGATATAACAACATGAAAAAAGATTAAGATATTCACAAAAAGAATTTATGGAGAACTAACAACACAACACAACACAATGAGATAAACAACAAGGTTACTTCGAAAAAACCATCTCATGTCCTAAAATTAAATACTCAACAAAGGATCTCCCGAGGTACCGCCTCGTAGTCCCAAAAGTAAATATGCAACTTGATCTCCCGAGGTACCGTCTCGTAGTCCCAAAAGTAGATGTGTAGGGGGATCTCCCTAGTTACCACCTCGTAGTCTCAAAAGTAAACACAACTCGAATCAATAGCAACAACAGTTGACAGAAAGAATCCTACAGTTTAAGACTAATACAATTCAAGGAAAATAGGAAAATCAACTAAGCATGATGCACATATTGCAAATATGCATTTAAGACACGTATACATGTGATATTAAGCTAAACAAGATAACTACATATGTTGGGATAACTCATTAAAGGCATAACAGGTTACTGCTCAATATAAAATCGGATTTTACAACAATTAGACCGTGTACGCACTCGTCACCTCACCTACACGACACTCACATATCGTAAAAGGGTCACAACAATACCAAATCCTAAGGGGATTTCCCCACACAAGGTTAGACAAGCCACTTACCTTGAGCCAAGCTTAATCAATTAACAAGAACGCCTTTTCCTCGACTTTCAACTCCGAATGGCCCAAATATAGCCAAAATCAATTACATACTATAAATACAACTATAATAAACTAATCTAAATAATGTAATCAAGACTTTAACAAAAAATTTGAAAATCGCCCCAAAAAGTCGACTCAGGCCCACGTCTTCGAATCAGGTAAAAATCACAGAATATGAACCCTCACTCAACCACTAAATCACTCATACAAAAATTAGTCAAATCCGATTCTAAAATCTTAATCAAAACCCAAAAATTCGGTTGAGGAACTTTCCCACTTTTTTCCCAGTTTTCTCAACCCAAAACCTTAATTAAAAGATGAAATCAACGATATATTAGTGGAATATAACCATAAATGAGTTAAGAAGCCTTACCCAATAGCTTTCTATGAAAATCCATCAAATTATCACCTAAATCCGAGCTCTCAAAGTCCCAAAGTGAAAATGAGATAGAACCCTCAAAATTTCTGTCATGACCCAAATTAATGGGCCGCGATGGGCACCCGGTGCCTTACTCAACCAAATACCAAGATTACGTATCTTTCTTATTGGACTACCATTGGTAACTAGGCCAACATGACCACAAATCATAATGTAGAACTATAAGTGGGAAAGCACTGTATCAATAAATCATCTTTCATAAAACATGAATACATATGGGTCGTCAAGGCCTCTAACATAATGTACAAAATGAACCTCTATCTACAAAGCCTCAAAGAGTATTTGACATCAAATGGACAGGGTACCGGCCTACCCATAAGTCTATAGCAAAATTCTAACACGACGACTCATAGACTCGGGTGCACTCCGAATGAGGTAGAGTCTTATTGATCCTTCGCTAAATGTTAACCTCGTCTACTATGAGGGCTCGTCAAACTGATTATCTATACCTGCAGGCATGAATGCAGTGTCCCCAACAAAAGGACGTAAGCACGAATAATGTACCGAGTATGTAAGGCATATAAATAAGTATATAAAAGACATGGAAGAAACATGGAGTAAATGACTAAACCTGTAAGTCTGGATAACTCTGTAAATCATGAAATAATTATAGTGTCATGCATATGCGTATGAATGTCATCTCGTTCATAGGTACATGTGTTCATAATATCATCAAGCCTCTGAGGGCATCCCATCATATCATCTCGGCCACTGTGGGCAAAATCATCACTATATACTAGTTGATCAGGTGGTGGTATGTATATAGCACCGTAACCTTTTCCCATATCCCATATACATATATATACATGTATGTAACGCCAACTAGTCATGGATCAACGTACATGTATAAATGAATGCAATACATGAGAATTATGTCAATAAAATCTCTCGGAATATCATAAGAACATTATGCCTTTGAGTAATATCATGAAGTAAACTTTTTTCGCCTTACGTATTTTTCTGAGACCCATGAACATACGATAGAATAATAAGACATATAAGGAATCAAGAACATAAGCATATCTAGAATTTCTATGAATAGATTCATTTATGAAAGTTGTGCATTTGCTCGTTTAGTTTGTATCGTATAGATCAGGCCAAAAGAAAGAAGGAATAGCCTTAACATACCTGAGTTGATTCTCTTGACAATTCCTCTAACACACATCAATCGCGACAAAATACGTAACAACGAGATCGACATAGGGTAAAATCCGTATGATATTCTTGAAAAAGATTGTACTGTACTCCCTTAGAATCGTAAATTTCACGTTTTATCGCATTATGAAGTTTCAAACAAATTACTTGAGTTCCATCCGTTACTTAGCAAGCTTTTCCTCAAACCTTAATGAAGTAAAGAGATTTCTTTAAAATTGTGAGCTCCATCCGTATGAAAATCCTTTATCAATCAAGGTACGAAAATCTCTTATCTTTTGAGTTTCAATTGTCTTAGAAACATAAGCTTTTTCCACTTAGAAGATGTATTAAAATCTCTTATTATTGATATTTGTAGACCCTACCTTTTTGTGATGACTTGACTTGGCCATTAAATCTTCTAATTTTGACACCATGTTACATGACTATAGAGTCATATTTATCTAAAGCTTTCTGGTTGCCACGTTAGTACCTTAATCTTATCCAAAACCTTCATGAATTATCCTTCAATCTCTTGGTTAACTCATTAATCTTCCACTTATTCAATAATTAATTAATTATCCACATAATTAAGAATTATCTGAAATTACTTATAATACTACTCAGTTTTAACGCACTTTATACATCGTGCTATCATGGTCATGTGGTACCTTGTATGGCACTAGTCTATAAATACAGAGTATTGTAGCTTGGACCGTATTTTATCTCACAATGTCAAACTTCGACGAAAATTCATTTTCTTTGATTTGCTTACCCTCTCACCTTCACGAATTTACTTATCACTTGTTTGAAATAGCATAATACTTATAATCTCAAAATAATCTTGTCATTGAACTGAGGTCAATCATCTTACAACAATTTCAACGTACAATACTATTGGGTGTAACATCGTCGTAATATAATACTGTAGAGTGTAACATCAATGTAATAGTTCAGCGTGTAACATCTTCGTAATATAATACAGCGGGCGTAACATCATCATAATATAATAAGTTAGGGCGCAACATCAACTTAGCACTGCGAGGCGTAAAACTTTCCCCTTTTCTGCCCAGTGATCTCGCATCTGCGGACCCTCAGTTGTACCTTCGGAAATTCCATCGCAGGTGTGGACTTGAATTAACACACATGGGTCCGCTTCTACGATCAAATGGCCGCACATGCGAGTGCGTGCCTGCGGACAGTTGTCCACTCCTGCGAAATCCTCACCCAACTCATCTTCCGCTTTTGCATTCCATCTTCTGCAGAAGCGACATTGCTTATGCGGTCCAAACATCGCACCTGTGCCCACATGCCAAGCTTCTCCAAACCGCACCTGCATTCCTCCGCTCGCACGTGCGAGTCCGCACTTGCGGTCAACCCCACCGCAAGTGTGATGACACCAGAAGCTGATGCTTCAGAAATCCTTCCAACTCCCAATTCGATCCGATAACCATCCAAAATCAACCCGAGGCCCCCGGGACCTCAACCAAAGATATCAAAAAGTTCTAAAGCATCACACTAACTTAGTCGAGCCTTCAAATCACATCAAACAACAACAAAAACATGAATCACACTCCAATTCGAACTTATTGAACTTCGAAACCTCAATCTTCCAACACCAATGCCGAAACCTATTAAAACACATTCCATTGAACTCAAATATTGAACACAAGTCATAATTGAAATTAAGGACTTAGTCCAACTTCCGGAATCAGAATCCAGCCTCGATATCAAAAAGTCCACTCTCATTCAAACTTTCCAAAATTCAGCTTTCACCATTTTCAAGCGTTATTCAGCTATGGACCCTCAATTTACAATCTGGACATGCTCCGAAGTAAGAAATAACCCAACAGAGCTAACAGAACGGACGGAACTCGATTCCGAAGTCGTCTTCACACAGTTCCAACTCAACCAAAATCCTAGAACTTAAGCTTCCATTTTATGGACTAAGTGTCCCAAAGTCACTCTGAAACCACAAATAAAACTTCCCGGCAAGTCACATAAACATAGAATGATACGGGGAAAGAAGCAAATAGAAGATGGGGGCTAATACTCTCAAAATGACCGTTCGGCTCGTTACATACTTCTACTTTACAAATAATTAAAAAGAACAAAGAAGGAATACATACATGAAGGTAAAAGTGTGACGAAACAAAAGATGTGCAGAAAGAATAAATAAATTAGAAGATTTATTCCATTATTTACGAGTCAAGCTTAATATGATGCTGATCTTTTCTATAATGGAGTTTATGTCCCATAAGTACTGACATTTTTTTAGAAATCAATATTTTTTTTATTTTGCAACAATCTCATGAATAAACGGAAACCAAGAAGTCTAAATTCAAAACCCCATGGGTTAGCTTTAGTTATCTATCTATATTTACATCTATATCTATATTTATATCTATACTATATTAAAAGCACGAAACTCTTAGCAAAATATTATTTGCTTTTTCTATCCTTCAATAATAATTTTTACACTAGGCAAAATAGTCATTTAATATTTCCCTAATATTTAGTAATATCTATTTTGATTAATTTCCTAATATTTAGGTGTAACAACTCGACCTGTCGTTTTGAGCTTTAGAGTGTCGTTCGACTGTTTGAGACCTTGGGTAGCTTCACTTTATGTATTATGACATGCACGTGTAGTTGATTTTTTATTATTCGAGAAGTTCGGAGTTGATTGGGAATAACAATTCTCAATTCAGAAGCTTTAGTTTGGAAGAGTTGGCTGAGAGTTGACATTTGAGTAAACGGCCTCGTAATCGAGACTGGAAGTTTTTTGAATTTTTCCAAGTTTGAATTGGAGTTTATTTTGGTGTTATCAGACTTGGGGTAGTGTTTCGGGAACTTGGATAGGTTCATTTAGTTGGTTAGGAATTATGTGTGATGTTTGGGCGTAATCTATAATGTCTAAGTGTGATACTGACGCATTCGACGAAGTTTGAAGATTTAAAAGTTAAAAGAATTATTTTGATTGAAGATTCATGGTTTTGATGTTATTCGTGGCGTATAGAACCTTTCGATAAGTTTAAATAATGTATGGGGACTTATTGGTATGATTGGAAGTGTCCCGTGGACCTCAGGTATGTTCCAGGATGGTTCCAGACCAGTTCTCTTTGTTTTGTGATTATCGATTTCTGGTGTAAGGGGTGTGCACCGCGATCGCAGAGAAGGACTCGCGATCACAGAGTGTTGTTTGGGAGCTGTGGAGAATTTTTCTTCGCGATTAGGCTGGGGGCTCACGGTCGCGGTGCTTGGTCTATTATGCTTTGTGTTCGTGTGGTGAGGGACTAATGCGATATTAATATGGCTGGCCTATTTGGAAGGGGTGCTCATCGTGATCGCATGATGGGGATCGCGATTGCATAAGGCAATTTCTGAGGGATGGAAGGCTTGGCCTTCGTGCTCGCGCAGCTTGACTCGTGTTCGTGTAGGTATGGATTGTTGTTGTTCGTGATCATATGAGGCCCCCTACGATCACAGAGGAGGAAATTCCATCGATGGCAGTATTGGCCTTCGCGATCGCGATGGCATTTTCACAATCACGAAGAGGAAGTACCTGGGCAGAATATAAATTAGCAAATCTAAAATTTGCTCATTTTCATTTCATTTTCTCTTTTAGAGCCAATTTTGGGGCGATTGTGGAGAGATAATTCATCTACCTATTGAGAGTAACTGTCTCTAATCCCTTTTTGATTATATTTCATGAACACATATGGATTTGAACATGAAAAATGGTAGAAATTGAGGAATTTTGGAAGAAAGCCTAGAAATGAAAATTTTGAGATTTTCCTACAAAATTGGGCATGAAATTAGGAATAAATTAGATAGTTGAGTTCGTGTTGCTATGGGTAATGTTTATCTTTGAGAATTTGCAGAATTCGGGCGCGTGGGCCTGGGTGTTGACCTTGTTGACTTTTCGTGTGGAGTTGGAAATTGTTTTTAATTGTTAAATTATGAGTTTAGAGTATATTTTGACTGGTTTGCACGTGCTTTAACTAGTTTCAGACCGTTTGGCATTGGTTTGAGGTGTTAGAGAGGCGTTGGAGTCGGTTATGGAATTTCGGTGCGAGGTAAGTCTCCTATCTAACCTTGTGAGAAGGAATTTACCTTGTAGGTACCATATTTGATGTGTTGTCACGACCTAGAACTTGTGATAGGCCGTGGTGGCACCTAACGCCGCCGTTAAGCAATCCCTCAAGCAAACCTACAATTTATTTATCCCTTTTCGACTTTTAAAATAGAAGTTTACTTTTTAAAAGAACGAAATAAGTAAGATCTCATGCAACTGTACATACTCTTTTCTCAACAAAATACCAGCGTGAGAAATACATCAACCATAGTGACAGTAATGATAAGAACAACACTACATAAATGTTAAAAGCCTCCAAAACCCGGTTCCACATGTGCAAGAGCAATCTAGAGAATATACAAAACTAATATAACTATTGTATGAAAGGTAATAGAAAAAAATAGTAAGCAAGGTAGAGGGAGAATCTGGTGCTTCGGATCGAAGCAAGGCAAGTGCTAGCCATTAAGTCTCTATAGAAATGCGGCTACGTGTCCGTGTGACCACCGATAGTACCTGTCTCATTACCTGCACATTCGGTGTAGAAGTGTAGCATGAGGACAAAAAACAACGCGTACCTAGTAAGTATCTAATCTAACCTCCAAGAAGTAGTGACGATGGGTCGACTTGACATTTACTAGTGGTCAAACAGTAATAGAAATACATAAAGTAGACATGGTGAATTTACAACAAGTAGTAAAGAAACAAATAAAAGTAATTACAGTAATTCCACAAATGAGTATATATCAAATCACTAAACATGTCATAACCAGCCTTGAAGGTGCTAACTCAATTGTTACCAAACCAAATCTAGTATGAAGTATTAAGCACGAAGATGTCAAGGCGAATGTCCTGATCCCACAGGAATAGTGGTACTCAGTACTGTCGAGGCGAACGATCAGATCCCATAAGAGGGATTTATTTCACTACTGAGGTGAACAACTCGATCCCATAAGATTAGAGAAATATACTTCGCTCACGGGAGTACATGCGATTTGAGAAGATACAGATCCATAGTTCATCAAATATTTCTTAATTTTTCCAAAGTAAGATGCTAAATCAATATCTTTATTCAGATTTTCAGTCTCATCCATAATCAAAGAAATCGATACACATGATAGAAACAAATATCACAATTAAGGCATGAAGTGAATCAAAATCTATTCGGACACAACATGAATATAGCTACGTACGGACTCTCGTCACCTCGTGCATATGTAGCTCCCCACAACAATTAGGACACAAAAATTAATACACCTAAGAGGATAAATTCCCTCTTACAACGTTAAACAAGAGACTTACCTTGATTTCAAGTCCTCAATCCGGCTCTTCAACCTCACTAGAACTCCTCAAACAATGTTGAGGACTCCAAAACTAATCAAAAGTTGTATAAACTAATAATTATATGCTCAATAGTTCATAATTTAACTATTAAACTAATTTCCCAACTAGATCCGAGAAGTCCATAAAAATCATCTCCAGCCCACGTGCCCGAATTCTAAAAAGATTTCGAAGATAAATGTCACCCATGACCTCACGAACTCAAATATATGATTTTTCCCAATTACATAATCAATGTCGTGGTCAAATCTTATTTTTACCAAACCTTAGCTTCCAACAAAGTTCCACAAACTTCTCTCAATTTCATGCTAAATCTACCCATAATCCGTGTATTTAACTCAAGAATTGATAGGGATCACTTACCTCTTGATTTTGATGAAAAACCCCACAAAATGCTCTCAATATTGTCCAAGACCAAGTGGAAAATGAGAGAAAAGACTAAGTCCCATATTAAATTCAAGTCTGCCCAGTGATACATTCTTCGCGATCGTGGAAAAAGCCTCGCTTTCGCGAAGGCCAGAATTACCACTTCGCGAGTTGGTATAGGTATGTTGTGTCATTTGGGACTTGCATGCAAAATTTGAGGTCATTCGAAGTTGTTTAGGCTTGTTTGGTGCAAGTTTTGAATTTGAAAATATTCATTTATGCATTAGGATTGAATTGAGGTGTGATTCGTAGTTAATATTTTTTTTATATAATTTAATGTCACGACCCAAATTCCCGACCCTCGGGATCATGATGGCGCCTAACACCATACTTTCTAGGCAAGCAAATTCTAGAATTTAGCTAACCGTTTTCTTAAAATAATTTAATTGAATATAAGTAAGCAGTTTAAAATAATGTGAAATGTACTACTGTCCAACAGATGAATCAAGAATAATGTATGAATTAATGAAATGAAACTCGAAACTAATACTAACATCTAGCTACTCAGAGTCTGGAGTCACAATTCACGAACTACTAAAGAATACTACAAGTATTTGGCTGAAAGAAAATATATGTATGTTTTGAATGAAATAAAACAGTAAATAGCTAATAAGGAGAAGACTCCGGGAATCTGCGGTTGCCAGCAGATCTACCTCGTAGCTCCCTACGAATGCTCAGCTACTACTCGATAACTCAACTCTGGCGGGAACCAGGATCTGCACAAGAAGTGCAGTATCAGTACAATCGACCCCATGTACTGGTAAGTGCCAAGCCTAACCTCGACGAAGTAGTGACGAGACTAGGGCGGGGCATTTATAACATACCATGCATGCAATGTATAATAAATAAATAAATAAGGGAATAATAACCAATTAAACATTAACTTTCCACAATTAATAAAAAACTCGGTTAACTTTTTCAGATCTCAGCTATAACCAATCCTCACGAGAATGTCCAAGTTTCAAATTAAAATAACTATAAGTGCAGAATATGAAATGACCACAATAAAACACTGAGTATTCCAATATCTATATTTAAAATCAGTAAAACATAAATATCCTCCCTTATTGCTCCTGGTTGTGGCGCGCAACCCGCTCCCACATGTCCACCTTTATTGCTCCTTCCTATATATATATATCACCCTTATTTCTCCTGTTGCGGCGTGCAACCAGATCTCACCTGTCCACCCTTAACACTCCTTCTTGTGGCGTGCAACCCGCTCCCACCAGACAATCACATCTCCTTATTTATAAAAAGGATTTCAAAGGTTAGGTCAAAGCCTTTTACAATATTTATGACTCAGCAATTGTAAACAGAAAACTATACTATTCATAAACTTCATCAATTATTATTTCACAATGAAACCAATCGGAATGTATCGTAAAACAATATCAACCACCTCAATATTTTATGTACCATAATGAAGCCAAGGGAACAACTATCACTTCAAAAATACTTGAAACAATACTTAACAACAAGTTGACGAAAATAAGTACACGTGGAGGCATCAAAATCACGAAACAATCAAGACAAGAATATAGTGAATTGGAAACGGGGAAGGGATCATGTTCAACAGATAATTTGGTGGTGCATAGATACTCGTCACCTCACCTATACACCACACACATGCAATTTCACATAGAATTTAATTTGGGGATTTCTATTCCCTCAAGTCAAGGTTAAACCAAATACTTACATCGATCTCACAAGCAATTCATTGCTCAAGGACAACTTTTCCTTTAGAATTTGCCAATAAATTTAATGAAAAACTCGAATCTAATCACAATTGGTTCAATATCATTAATTATTTCTAAAGACATTAACTTTAATGAAAAACTATGGTTTTCCTATCAAAAGATAAAAATCGACCCCGGGCTCGTTTGGTCTAAACTCGAGGTTTGAACCAAATCCCGTTTACCCATTCTCCCTCGAGCCCGAATATACAATTGGTTTTGGAATCTGACCTTAATTCGAGGTCTAAATTCCTAAATTTCGAAGTTCCTAAGTTCTACCCAAAAATCTCAAATTTTACCATGAAAGTTCTAGATTTTTGGTTGAAATATTGTTAAAAGTTGTAAAGGATTGAAAGGAATTAGTTAGAATCACTTACCAATGATTTGGAGAAGTTAGGGTCTTTGGAAAGTTTACTATGGAGGTTTAGGGTTTGAGAGAATTGAAAAAAAGGTGAAAATCCCGTCTATAATCCCACTTAACAGGATGCGGTTATCGCAAATGCGATCAGGGGTTTGCAATTGCGAACCCTTTGAAATTCCAGCGGCCTTAGCAATTGTGATATAAATGTCGCATTTGCGACATCTGAAGGCCTTCGCATTTGCGACCAAAAACTCGCATTTGCAAGGATGGCCTTCTTCGCATTTGCGACAAAATAATCGCATTTTCCAGGTCTGTCAGTTTTGCAATTATGAAGCCTAATCTCGCATTTGCGAGATCAGAGGCCTGGTGACAGACACCAGAAGCACCAGCTGAGATTTTTGAGTTCTAATCACCCCGTAGCCTATTCGAAACTCACCCGAGCCCTCGGGGCTCCAAACATGCACGAAAGTCTAAAATCATCATACGGACTTTCTCGTGCTATTAAATCACCAAAATAACATCAAAAACTACGAATTTAAACTCAAACTCATGATTTTCCTCAAGAACACTTCAATTTCACTATTTCTCAACCGGATGTCTGAATCACGTCAAATCAACTCCAATTCTCACCATATTTTACAGATACGATATAAAAGTCTTAATAAACCTGTACCGGGCTCCGAAACCAAAATGTGAGCCAGATACCAACGAGTTCAAACATAAATTCATTTTTTTTATTTTATAAAACATCTAGCAAAATAATTTTCTTCAAAAATTGATTTTCTAAAGTTAGTGACCTCTAAATTCAATTTCGGGCATATGCCCAAGTCCCATATTTTACTGCGGACCTCCCGGAATCGTAGGAACATGGATCCAGGTCCGTTTACTAAAAATGTTGACCAAAGTCAACTAAAACTAAATTTTAAATTCCAAAATCATTATTTCTCATATTTTCACATAAAAGCTTTCTGGTTTTACGCCCAGACTGCACGCACAAATCGAGGTAAATAAAATTTATCTTTTTAAGGCTAATGAGCCTGGAATGGAGTCTTAACTCATAAAATGACCCCTTGGGTCATCATATTTAAGGCCTTGAGTAGATTTGTGTTATACTTTGGGATTGGCTGGTATGTTTGGACAGGGCCTCAAGAGCCTCGAGTGTGTTTTGGGTTGTGTTCAGATCAATCGGGTACTTAAAGGAATAGCTGAAAGTCTGCTGGGATCCGATGTTTTCGCACCTGCGTAATTGGGATGCAGGTGCAGCGCCGCAAAAGCCGCTGGTTGGCCGTAGATGCAATGTTTAACTAGGAAATCTAGGTTCGCAGGTGCGTACAGGGGAGCCCAGATGCGCAATCACAGAAGTTGAATGTTTCTGCATAAGCAGATTTGAGCAGGTCGAGCAGGGACCACCGCTGCAGTGTCGTGTCCGCAAAGCGAAAGTGCAGGTGCGCAGTTTGGTCCGCAGAAGCAAGTTTTGGGTCTTAAGTAGAGGCCACATATTCAATGCATTTGCTGCAGATGCGACTGCTGGACCGCAGAAGCGGAAATCCTAGGCAGAATATAACTTGGTCTAGGGTTTTATTTCTTCTATCATACTTTAAGTTAGAGAGCTCGATTTTGGGCGATTTTGGAGAAGATTTTCATGATTTGGACTAGGGTAAGTGTTCTTGACTCAAATTTATTTTTATTTTATGATTCTAGTCTCAGTTTTAGTGTTTGATTTGTGATTGAATTGAAGAAATTGGGGATTTTGGTAAAAATTTTAAAACATAAATTGATAATATGAAGGCCGATTTGAGGTCCGAATTGGATAGTTTTCGTAAGGTTGGATGTTGCGGCCGAATGCACACGCAAGTATACACGAACGACAAGTAATTAAGTGATGATAATGTATCATTCCCACGAGGATTTATGATCAACTATTGTCCAATCAAAACAATTCATAAATTTATTGCTCAAGTGGTTGTGAAGAAAATGATTGTGAATTTTTATTAACTAAATTACCACGAAACTAATAAGCAAACACGAAAATATGATCGCAAGTAGAGCAACAAACACCCAGAAAGAATTCAATAAGATTGGGATATTCCAGGGTTATGGGATTATTGTCTCTCTATTTGCGTTCTTATGGTTGATCTAATCACTTGACTTATTTAATCAGTTGATTAGAAGGTTTTATTATGCTCGCGAAGTTCATGCGATAGTCTGCTCACCTATTCAAGCCAACCTAAGACTATATGTCTATATAATAAACACTGACAAGCACGAAGGTATATTTCCTGCAAGAATAACCAAGTAAGATAACTAGAATATGTTTATCCTAATCGCGAATCTATTCTCCGATGCCAAATTCAAGAGCTTACTCTACTCAATCTTATATGCAATCTATCATTCTCACTTTCGAGTTCAACTATAAATTCGTAGATAGTACTATATTGTTAGCTATAGAATAGAATCATTAAGTGCAAGATTGAATAAATAAATTAATATGATAGAATCAAGAACCACAATCAACCGTCAAATTACAATAGTCAAACAAAACCATAACCCCAGAATAATGAGGTTCTTAGCCACTCATGTTCGTGACAATAATTTAAATGTTGTTTTCAAACATAAAAGCTATGAATATTATATGAAGGGTGTACTCTTGAGTGTTCCGTTCTTGTGTTTTTCTCCCGAAGTGGATTATCCTCCTCCAAAATAGGTTTAAACTTCCTTTTATACAAGTTGGAGGCGTGTAGGGCCGAAATAACCTTGCCCTGCGTGAAATAGGAGACTACCCGTCACCTAGAACCAAGGGTAGCGTGGGGCGCTAGCCCTGGCACTGGATAAAATTTGCATCTGTAAACTGTGCCACGAGTAGAGCAGGGCGCTACACTGGCCCATTTTTTCGGTTTCGTTCCCTTTGTGCTTCAAATAGTGCACTTTCGTCCCATATTGCCTCTGGATGACTCCTACATATAAAATACCACGAATTATACAAACTTTTACATTATAAATCCAAGATCTACAAAATATGAGTAAAATACGAGGCAATATGCATATAAATATACATACTTTAAGTTGAATATCATTGAACTCGCATCGTAATAAGTATTCAGAATTTGTGAGTTTTGTGGGGTTCCGAGCTAAGCCTGAGGTTGACTCTTTGAGTTGACTTTTTGATTTTAATTAAAGATCTTAACTTTATTAATTGAAATTGCTTTCTCTTGAATTAATTGATAATATTAATTCATTTTTGACTAGATTCTAGCCGAGCAGAGGTGAATTATAAAGGAAAAGCTATTTTTGAGTGTTCACTTGGCCTAATTGAGGTAACTATTTTGCGTAACTTTGTGTGAGGGAAACTTCCCCATAGTATTTGGTCCGATTGCACTATTTGAATTATGTGAAAGACGTGTACATGAGGTGGAAAACTTTAATATGGGCTTATATATGGCATTTGACCGATTTAGACTCTTAGGTTATTATATGCACTTAATTGAAGTTATTATTTCATAGAATATCTTTCATTCTTGAGTTTATTCCTTCCTTTTCATTGTGTTATTGTTGAAATTCTTGAACACGTTATCATTGAGCCGAGGGCTATGTGTGGTTTCGACCCGATTAGATCAAATTAGACTGTCAGCTATTAATATGCCTTTGTATGATGGTGGAATTCATATGAAACATATTGAAATCACTTTATGACTACTTTATCATACTCAATACATTGATTTAGCACTTGTAGATATGTTGAGCGAATTGATTGGGTGTGTCAGCACGAGGTTTTCCATACAATTATGTCTATTGTTGTGTGCGTGGGGAAAAATAAGGGTGGAATTATCTCGTGACATTCACGTGGAAAAATAAGGGTGGTTATATGCGCACGTAGAGAAATAAGGGTGTATCATATTCATGTGCACAAGCGGCGTAATAAGGGTGGCTATATGGGGATGTTATGTGATGGCATGAGGTATGTTGTTGATGAAAGAGGAGTATCCTGGTTGTTTATTTTGACTTCCTTGTGTATGTCATGCATGTTATGTAATTTATTGTATTTTTCCTAATGTGCTACTTGGTGTCTCCGATATTACTTGATGATTTCAACTGTGATAGTACACTTGCACATGCATACACCGTAATATATAATTTATACTAGTCTAGGAATATAAAACTTGATGTTCATTGATCATGTACATGTACTCTTGAATATATGCTTTCTCTGCGATATAGTTGGACTATTAGCATGTGACCATGTAGGGAGGATTGTGATATTGAGAATGTGACCATGGGGACAGATCGTGATAATGAGCCTATGACCACACCAGGCAAATTCAGATAGTGAACCTGTGACCATGCCGAGCAGATTGAGATATTGGCACGTGAAATATCCGTGCAACACGTGAGTTGTCCATGCAGTTGTGATTGATAATGTAGGCACAAGGTGTCATGTGTTTATGATTTAGGATTTGAGACTCGTAACTTGTGGTTATGAGGTGTGGTATCTCGGGGTGATTTCTGTTGTAAACTCTTGTGTTAAAATGACTTGATTATTTGATTGTCATTTGTTTTCCTAATTGGTTTCAATGGTACTTTAACCGTGATATGATTATCTTATTGTTTTATCACATGTTTATTCCATGTTGCCATTTGCTGATTCTTATTTCCATTATTAGTTCTATACTAATATTCTTATAGGTTATTATGTCTGTTAGGTGTCTTAACTTGTACCTCGTCACTACTATACCGAGGTTAGTCTTGATAATTGGATACAGACTGTGGTGTACTCATACTACACCTCTACATATTATGTAGATAAAGGTATTGAAGATAGCGAACTCAGGCTGAGTTGGCTTCTTGATCGCGAGGACTCAAGGTAGAGCTGCTTGGTCATCGCAGTTCGTTGGAGTCCTTTCCCTTACATTGTACCGTCAAATTTCTATCCGAGCAATATTGTATTTTGAGATATTAGTATGTATTCAGTAAGAGTTTCTGACTTGTTCTGCCTAGTCTTGGGGATTGAAGTGTTTATAGCCAGCCATGTTGGCATGTATCACCATTAAATTTCTTATTTATATTAAATTCTGCTTCATAATATCATGTTTAATTGGTTTAACTTTTGTAAGTGATCGGCTTACCTAGTTTTAAAGATTAGGTGTCATCATGATCCTTAAGGTGAAACTTTGGGTCATGACATGTTCAAAGGTGGACGATGAGTTTGATTTATAATGCAAAGTTGAAGTGATAAAAATGATTTCCACCCATCAATTTTTACCCCAATGCGACATAATGAATGATAACTCTCATAAGTTGATTATATTATTGGAGGAAAATAAAAAGATTGGGATAATTTCAGAGACCTTCTTCCAGGTTTTTCTTCATCACATCAACCTCTCTTGTGGTTTAAGATAATATACTTATCTCCCTTATTTTAATTTTTTTAACCTATTTATTATTAATATAAAATATTATAATTGGACTAATCTGCCCTGTAACTCTCAGACAACACTGAGGATTAGTAACTTGGAAGAAAGGTTTCATTTTCCTTGGAGGCCAATTACAGTGTAAGTTATTTTTTGAAGCAAAGTTTGAGGACCATTTCGCTTAAGTACTGGCTTTGGAGTTGCGATTAGAAGGCTTCCTAACGTGTCAATTAGTCAATATTTTAGGTATATCTTTGAAGTCACCATTTGGTTTGTGTGTGCATACCAATGCCCTCTTCCACAGCCTTCATATGAATGTTTTTGCTTCACTGCATGAATCTTATGATTTCTAGTTGCAGGTCTAAGTCCAGATAAAGAGGAGGATTGTGGTAGGTAACGACCAAATGTAAAAATAGTAAAATTATTATGAATTCTCTGGATGTTAAAATTAGGGGCGTTCAAACCAAACCGAAAAGCCGCACCAAACCGAAAATAAAACCAAACCAATTTTTAAAAAAAAAACGACTAGGTTTGGTTTTCCTTGGTTTGGTATTGAGTAAAAAAAATTTGAACGAAACTGACATATAAATATATTATATTGAATTTTCTTTAAGAAAAAATGTTAAAATATTTGGGATCCTCTCATGTGTTAACCTTGAAAGCGTACATTAACGAAAATTACGGTTAGACGACTAAGAAAATAACTATCATGTGTTACAAAAAAAAAAAATTATCCCATTAGAATATTTTAATAGATCATATGTTTGTCAATTTTTTTAATATTTACTAAACATATAGTCACTTATCAAAACTTTATGTATAACTTTAACAAAGTAAGATTGAAATAATATTCAAGTAACAAAAAAAACCTGAAAACCCGACAAAACCGAATAAATCTAAACCGATATAGTTGGTTTGATTTAGTTTTGATAAAAACCGAATCAACTCGATCCATGTACACCCCTAATTAGAATGATACAAATGATTCATATAACTGACCGGAACTAGTTGAATTGAGGTACAGTTACTTGATTGATTCATGTCTTCAAATTAAAGTTACCAAGAGAAAAAAATAAAACAAAAGGCCCTATTCCTAATGATGCTGCCAATACATGCATAATAATGTAGCTGAAGATAATTACCCTGCATTAAGCATAAAACAAAGAGCATTCCTAGTCCAAATCATGTTTTAACCTCATTTCTAATTGTGTGTTCAACTTGGAATGAACAAAGACAAAGATAACGGATACCACGATAGTCTAGTTTACAAGATGTTTTACCAAAAAATTTTCAAGTCTTTTCGTTAAACTAAATAAGATGATGAAGAAAAGGATAAATTCTAGCCAAAGATAGTTAACTCTAGATCAAATAATATCAAGTAAGAAAAACTAGATAAGGTTAAACTTAAGAACTAATTAAGATTACGAAAAGATCTAAGGTATACGATGTGCTAACATTCTTGACAACATTACTTCATAATGTAAAATACAGGGGGTAAAAAAGATTCACTAATGTGACCACGAGATATGCCCCTATTAATTCCATAATGATGATTACAAGAATGAATAGCAAGGTTCTGAACCCTCTCTTCTTTATCAGGTAGATTGTCAAGTGTTTCTCTACTGTGAGTGAAGAAGTGTGTGATTTTGGAGTCGTTTCCCCTTATCTTTATTCTCTTACCTAGTATATATACTAGGTAATCTCATTTACCCAACAGTCCTTAGCCAGGATACTTAAATGTACCGACCGTACTTTAGGTCGACCTTCTTAAACGCCATGACGTTTACTTCGTTGTACAGGCCTTCTGAGGATCCGACCTCGGCCGTGGTCGAGGTGCTCGTTGCTATAGTGCCCTATGAATACAACCTCGGCTTAATCGATCATTCGCCGTTCCTTTTTATGTCTCCCGTAGGAATCTGGGCCGTGTCTCAGTCCCAGTGTGGCTGATCATCCTCTCGGACCAGCTTATCATCGCCTTGGTAAGGTATTGCCTCACCAACTAGCTAATCAGACACGAGCCCCTCGGGTGGATTTCTCTTTTTGCTCCTCAGCCTATAGGGTATTAGCAGTCGTTTCCAGTTGTTGTTCCCCTCCCAAGGGCAGGCTCCTGTTTGGTCAAATTTCGACCCATACACAAGATGAGGTCAGAGTTATAACATGTGACAATATTTATTTTTCTTATTAAGGTACAAGAACATTACATTTTCACCCAAAAGCTAAACAAAGGTTACACCTGCCTATTCTTAAGGTACAGTCAACAACCTATTTTGCTGCAAAAGGTAAGTGTTAGCACTGGATTCTAGTTCAAATTCTAGTATAAATAGGCATGCCGCAGCTTGATTTGAAACATAAGAAAAAAGAAAAACAAAAAATCTAGGGAAGACATGGAAAAACATTTTCTACTTACTCCAATATTTTTCATACTTCTCTTCACAATACCATGTAATTCCCAGACACATGCATGTTATAAGAGTGACCCTAATACCAACACTTATGATTTTTGCAACACTTCTTTAGCTTATACAGAGAGAGCAAAAGACTTAGTATCACGGTTAACTCTCAAAGAAAAAGTGAGACAGCTAGTTAACTCTGCATCAGGCATTCCCAGGATTGGTGTGCCAGCTTATGAATGGTGGTCAGAGGCGCTACACGGGGTGTCAAACACGGGGCCTGGAGTACGTTTCAATGCAACAGTACCTGGAGCAACCAGTCTCCCAGCTGTCATTCTTTCTGCTGCTAGTTTTAATGTTTCATTATGGTATACTTTAGGAAAGGTTGTATCAACTGAGGCTCGGGCCATGCACAATGTTGGCCTTGCTGGATTGACCTATTGGAGCCCCAATGTTAATGTCCTTCGTGATCCTAGATGGGGAAGGGCTCAAGAAACACCAGGGGAGGACCCTCTAGTGGTCTCAAAGTATGCTGTTAACTATGTACGAGGCTTGCAAGAAGTCGATGGAGAAGAATATTTCAGCAGTCAAAACAAGCTTAAAGTCTCAAGCTGTTGTAAACATTACACTGCTTATGATCTTGATAACTGGAAGGGAATTGATCGGTATCATTTTGACGCCAATGTATATAACCAGGAAATTAAGCTGTCATTCAATTTGTTTGGTTACAACTTGGAAGTTATGATAAGCAGTGAAATGAAAATTTTGCAGGTGACAGCACAAGATATGGAGGATACATTCCAGCCACCATTTAAAAGCTGTGTAGAGGAGGGTCATGTTAGCAGTGTGATGTGCTCATACAATCGCGTGAATGGAGTTCCAACTTGTGCTGATCCAAATTTGCTCAAAGGAGTGATTAGAGATCAATGGAGTCTAGACGGGTTAGTTCCTATTTTCTGTGATGCCAAAATGTAGAAGCCTCTATAATAGCTACACCTGATTCATAAACCCTTTAAATCACTAATCAGCAGCAGCACTCAGAATATAAATAATATACTAAACATCTGATAAATTCATTGCCACTTAAGAAAGTTATAATTTTCACTATCTTCTAACATCGCATGTTGCGATATGGTTATCATCAGATACATTGTCTCTGATTGTGACTCAATTGAAGTTTACTATGATGCAATACACTATACTACCACACCTGAGGATGCAGTCGCGCTTGCTCTGAAAGCAGGTCTTCTAAGTGCTTTTCTCGAGTTATTCTTGCATAGAGATACAAATTTTCTATACAGGTTTTCAATGATTGTCATAATTGTGCAGGTCTGAACATGAATTGTGGGGATTATCTAGGAAAGTATACAGAAAAAGCAGTGAATCTGAGCAAGGTGGACGTGTCTGTAATTGATCAGTCACTGATATATAACTACATTGTACTAATGAGGCTTGGATTCTTTGATGGAGATCCAAAATTGCAACCATTTGGAAATCTTGGACCATCTGATGTGTGTACCAATGATCATCAGTCCTTGGGAATTGAAGCAGCTAAACAAGGAATAGTTTTGCTAGACAACAATGGTGTGCTTCCTCTGTCATCAAGCAACGTCAAACACTTGGCTCTTATAGGTCCCAATGCTAATGCCACTGGGACAATGCTAAGTATCTACGCAGGGGTACCTTGCCGCTACACCACCCCTTTACAGGCGATGCAGAAGTATTTAGCGAGCATAACATATGAGCCAGGATGTGCAAATGTTCAGTGCACTGATTCAAGCCAAATCAAGGCAGCAGCCAAGGCTGCAGCTGCAGCTGACATGGTGGTGCTTGTTATGGGGCTTGATCAATCCATCGAGAGAGAATCACTGGATAGAGTGAACTTGACATTGCCAGGGTTTCAAGAAAAGCTTGTAGAAGACGTGGCTAAGGCAGCAAATGGATCAGTCATTCTAGTGATTATGTCAGCCTGTCCTATTGATGTAACCTTTGCTAAGAATAACAAAAAGATCGGCGCAATTTTGTGGGTTGGCTATCCTGGTCAAGATGGTGGTGATGCCATTTCTCAAGTCCTCTTTGGAGATTATAATCCAGGTGCTCTTAAACTCATTCCCCTTTGAATAAATCCCCCAAAAAAAGACGCTTGTTTCTTAATTAAGTAGGTTGGCAATTTCTGCAATTTCAGGTGGGAGGTCTCCTTTCACTTGGTATCCACAAGAATATGTTGACAATGTACCAATGAATGACATGAACATGAGAGCAAATGCCAGTAGAAACTTTCCAGGAAGAAGTTACAGATTCTATAATGGAAAATCAATATATCCATTTGGTCATGGACTAAGCTACTCAATCTTTTCTTCGTTCATAATTTCGGCGCCTTCCACCATTGTCGTAAAGCAAAAGACAACCCATGACTCAGATACCATGCTTTCATCTAACTTGACTACCCAAGCCCTTGATATTTCAAACTTGAATTGCCAGAGTTTAAGTTTTAGCATCACAGTTGGGGTCAAGAATAATGGGAAAATGGATGGATCTTATGTGGTTCTAATGTTTTGGAAGCCAACAAATATGCAAGGAGGACTGACTGGAGCGCCAAATATACAGCTGGTGGGGTTTGAAAGAGTCTGGGTGGAGAAAGAGAAGACAGCAACAGTGACAACAAAATTGGATGTCTGCAAAGATTTCAGCTTAGCTGATGCATATGGGAAGAGGAAGTTAGTCACAGGACTGCACACTATAGTTGTTGGTTCTTCAAGTGAGCGACAAGTTAGGCATCCGTTTAACATTAGGCTGGCTAAAAAAGAAGAACAAAGAGCTGTACTTTACGTCTAACTCTGATGGTGATACAGAAAGAATACATGCTAGAAGATCCAGAAGACTGCTGACTTATATGAAACAACTATGTAGTGTAATATGCAATAAATTTGTAACTTGATTTCTATTCTTTATCTTCTTCTTTTGCTTTCTGTTATTAGATACCTTCTTCGCACATTCACTTTATTGTGTCCGTTATAGTTTCTAACCTTCAAAAACATCCATCCCGTTTATAAATACATACATGTTATAAATATATATTATGGATGTTCATAAGATTCCTCGAGAAGCTTATCATTTCGGTACTCAGTTATGGATAAACATTATCCCGGTAGAAGATTATCTACATCTTGTACAGTAGCAACTTACAAGCAGTTTACACAGCAGTGTGCAGTAGCAGCTTACACAACAACTTCCTTATTCTATAAACAGAGGAAATTTCAGTTCATTATGTACATCAGTTTGAAATTTGAATAAGACATCAATCTCTCTCTCTATACCTGTCTTCGATTTCTTTACTATAAAGTCATTATTTTATAACACGTTATCAGCACGAGACTCTGCCTTGAGAACATACTTTAAAAGACGTATTACTATAGTTATCCTCGTCCAAAGGCATCTGTTCTCACTGTTAGTAAGATCAAACTGTTGTATTTATGGATTCCTACCCTTTTTACAGTGGGTTGAACGATTGATATTTCTTTGGCGTTAGTATTTTATTTCCATATTAGCAAAGTAAGCATGAAAATGATTCCATGTTTGGCTTAAAGATTTTACTATATCACTTTGTCTTTATGAACGACAAATTATTTTCCTTTGCTGCTTTGCTATCTTGAAGTAGGTTTGTAGCAACGGATTTGTGACATTAATTTTTGCACTTTCATATATTTCTTAACTCTAACTATTTGTCGAGTTGAGTTAGCGAAAGTTTACGGATATAAATCAGATCCAATCGCCATAATTAAGAATTCTACTCGAAAGGTTAGTACTTCCTCCATATCAGACATTCCGGTTTCTTGCTACTAACAATATGATTTTTGTTCTTTGGTCCTAAGGAGCCCAATTGGTTCATTTAGCAGTTCATGCCATAAATTTGTTCCTGAAGAAAAATATTATGATAAGGGACCATAATTTTCATCTCTATTGATGGCTAATTATGGATGTTTTCAAAAAATATATAGTCACCAGCAGTGGCATATTTCCTAAGTCTTGTTATGACTTAATTTTATGGTTCACATAAGCTCTAGCAGAGTTTGCAAGAAATAGACAACCACTAGAAGTGGTTGTGTTTCGTATATCNTTCACTCCAGGGAATGATAATTTAGGCTTTCTATGGTTACAATTGAAGATAAGTTAGAGAAAATTTATCTATATTACTTGCATGCCTCTATTTGCTCCTGAAGTAGCATTTCTAATCCAACACACAATTTGGTGTGATTAATGCACCTTCAGATAATTATGTTCTATTACCTGAAGGATGAGAACTTTTGATAAATATTAATTCATTCCCTAGAGTGAATGTGCCAATATGAACGCGATCTTGATGTAAATATATTACAATTCTCCTCCAGAAGAGGTAATATGATTGAGAGAATATATACTCACTATTTCGTATTTTAAATTTTCTCCTGAAGAAGTAACACAATTGAAATTTCCCTCTGAAGTAGGAAAATATTATGAAAGTGTGCCTTTCCATGCTTAAACAAAATAATGAGCTATTCAAAGTTTTTTTTAAGCACATTTTCATTCCCTGGAGTGAATGAAGAAATACCTCTACTCACCTCCTGAAGAGCTAGAATAACAGAGGATATAAATATTATTTTGTGGCATAAAAATCATTGCCGCGCGTACCTGTTGTACGTAAAACATCTTGGAAATTTTATTAAGTATCATTCTAAGGCAAATGCATTCTTGTAGAATGTTTATCTGCATCACATTAATATATTATGGTTAGTTCTTGAGTTCCCCAAAGGAAATAACAACTCATATATCTTTCCCTGAAGGATATTGACTATGTGGTTGCCGCTTAGATATAAAATATTCAGATGTTAATGGCATTTCTCCCTGAAGGAGACATTCGTCACAAAGTTGGTGGTAAAATTACTGAAATTCTTAATTTCTTACATTTATAATTTAGAATTTTCTTTATATTATTTATTGGATTACGATTTTCTCTCATGATACCAGAAGTGTCTGAGCAATATTTGATAGTACAAAATGTATCAATAACTCCTAAAGAGCTAACTGCTTGTCTAGAAGACACATGACACCAGTAGTGTCTGATAAATATTAGATTGTGGATAATAAACGAAGGCTCTCGAAGAGCTTATATACAAATATGGCATTCATATTATATGATTATGGTCAAACATATGTTGTAGTAAACCTGAAGTTTACTAATACAAATGGTTATCATATTAAGACTACAAATGACTGGAAGATTGAAAATCTTCATGTTTCCACAATCATAGGGGGTAAAATAATATGTATGTGCGAAGTTACCCGCTTTATTCTTTAATTTGTACTACATCATGTATCACAGTAAACCAGAAGGTTACTAATGCAAAAGCAGTCACAATAAACCAGAAGTTTTACTAAGGCAAAAGTAGCTACAGTAAATCAGAAATTTGCTAATACAAAAGTAGCCACGGTAAATTGGAAGTTTACTAATGCAAAAGTTTGTGCTATAGTAAACCAGAAGTTTATTAAGAGATAGCACATGTCATGATAAACCTGAAGTTTCCATTTTTCATTTTTAGATGAGCTATTTGAGAATTCAGATATGCATATACTGAAGAACTAGAAGATTCTTCAAGAATTCTCTTGTGTTGCTTGTTCTCATAATAAATTGATTATACCAGCTAAAGTTGGGACTAACACCCTAATCTGAAATATATTAAAGGTGAATATGGGCTCATTCACCTATCGTATGAACCACTTATAGATGCATATATGAGATGGTTACATGTACAATTATTGTCAACCTGCAGTTTGGCCTTTGAAATTGCTTTTATCAATTTAAGAGCATAAATTTCAGATTATGAAATCAAGATAATTGATCTTGATGATGCTGGTTTATATCCAAGCTAGTTTAGCATTGAATACCTCCTATTAACGGCTAAACTATCGCTTATGAGAACAAAGCCTCATGTGTTGGTCTAAGATTTTCTAAATTGCATATAGCAGCACTTGTATGCATCAGACCAATAATATATGATAAGTCCTTCCCTCACAATTGGTTTAGGATCAGAAACCAAATATTTCTACTATCTTTTGATGTGTGGTATATGATTAATTTTTCTACCATCATGCACAAAGATATGTTTCCCAAAGAATATTGGGGATATATGTTAGTTTTTCTAATATTTGGGTGATGGAATAAACAACTGAAAAATATGCTCTATGAATCGAATTATCATTAGTATGATCCTCACTCAGAAGATAATTCAAGTCAAATGCAAGAAGCATTTGCTGATCCATAATTAAATATCAACTTTCAGCTGCGAATGCTCCTATTAAAATTAAAGTCCCTGAAGGATGGAGTTTACTGTACGCATGAAGCGTGGTAGAACAATCGGTTCCAAAGGTAACAATCCTTGAAAATGATAGGAGCAAATGTTCAAAATGATCATAATAAGGAGGAAATGAGCTCTAGAAGAGCACACGACATAACATTTCATGAAACTCCAGAAGAAGTTCAGGTACCTAAAATGAGGAAAGTGATGAGATCTCAACAAGTTATGTCGTTTAGAAACCGATATGAAATGATCATCGATGATATGTTTGATACAATGTAGTGCATAATATTATAAAAGATTGTGAGGATCGGACTTGTAGTCCAGACACCTGAAGATGTCGTGCCATTTAAATGTAAGTCATAACCTATATGACTCATTTGATTAATTCTATATGAAGATCCCTGAAGGATTTAAAATGCCTGAAGCATATATTTCAAAGTCTAGAGAAATGTATTCAATTAGATTACAAAGGTTTTTGTACTATTTAAATCAGTCTAGGCGCATGTGATATAACCGCCTCGGTGAATATTTGCTGAAAGAAGGTTACATAAATGATGTTATTTGTCCACGTATTTTTTATATGAAAATGTCATCAGAATTTGTTATACTTGTTGTTTATGTTAGATGACATAAATCTTGTTGGAACTCTAGAAGAGCTCCAAAAGGCAATTGAATATCTTGAGAAAGAATTTGAGATGAAAGATGTAGGAAATACAAAACTTTGCCTTGGTCTGCAAATTGAATATTTAGCAGACGGGATCTTTATCCATCAATTTGCCTATACCTAAAAGGGTCTTAAAACGCTTTTACATGGACAAAGCGCACCCATTAAGTACACCAATTGTTGTTCGATCACTTGAAGTAAATAAGGATTTGTTCCGACCTCCAGAAGAGGATGAGGAACTCCTTGGTCCCGAAGTACCCTATCTCAGTGCAATTAGTGCACTAATGTGTCTTGCTAATGCTACAAGGCCTGACACAACATATTCTGCTAATTTGCTAGCAAGATATGGCTATTCTCCTACACAGAGTCTTTATCAGGGGGAGTAAAGTATGCAATGTACTCTTTTTTTTTCCTTGCTCAGGTTTTTTCCCACTGGGCTTTTCCTGGTAAGGTTTTAATGAGACAGCTTTTAATGTATATTATTAGTGTGCTTTTTCCTTGACTAGGATTTTTCTCAAGGGGTTTTTTCCTAGTAAGGTTTTAACGAGGCACATAATAATGAACATCCAAGGAGGAGTATTACGAAAATATTATTGTGGATGTCCATTTATTAGACTGTTGTAGATAATCTTCCTGAAGAAGATTATCCATCTAGTACTCCATTGAAGTTTATCTACAAGCAGTTGATGCAGGCAGGTTGCAAGCAACTCAATTAAATGACTTGCAACAGCTTCTTGGTTTAATGAGATTAGTTTAAATCGATCGGAAATAGTGGTGGATAATATTCTCTACAAATTCAACTTTTGAGAAGATGGTATATAAGATTGGAATGCGGAGACTCAAATATTTGAAACAAGATTTTCATCAGGGGTGTAAAATACGCGATGCACTCTTTTTTCCTTACTAAGATTTTTCCCCACTAGGTTTTCCTTATAAGGTTTTTAATGAGGCATCTAGAAATGCATATTACTAAATATGTGTACTCTTTTTCCTTCACTAGGATTTTTCCCACGAGATTTTTCCTAGTAAGGTTTTAATGAGACACATTATCTTTTAGTGAACATCCAAGGGGGAGTGTTAAAAATATATATTATGGATGTTCATAAGCTTCCTGAAGAAGCTTATCATTTCGGTACTCAGTTATAGATAAAAATTACCTCTGTAGAAGATTATCTACATCTGGTACATTAGCAGCTTACACAGCAGCTTGCAGTAGCAGCTTACACAGCAGCTTACGCAGCAGCTTACGCAGCAGCTTGCAGTAGCAGCTTACACAATAGCTTCCTTCTTCTATAAATAGAGAAGATTTCAGTTCATTATGTACATCAGTTTGAAATTTGAATAAGACATCAATCTCTCTCTCTATACTTGTCTTCGATTTCTTTACTATAAAGTCGTTATTTTATAACAATACAGTTATTTTATACTAATAATAATCGCTTAAAATCTCTAGTGACGTTCGGCAGATTTTTCAACCAATTGAGGAGGCCCAACTAGCTCGCATTAATAGTCAAAAGATGGAGACTGATCAACCTCATAAGCTGATTCATGTGTTCTACTCATTTTTCTAGTCTCGCGTATATTATGAAGTTGAACAAAACCATGATACTTTTAATTTCATAAAGAAATTTTATGTTGCACAAGTATTACTTGGCATATGACCCTGTTTACCCCAGAAATCCGAGTAACAATTAAATTTGTTTTGTGGTCTTAAAGATACGTGATTCAGTCTAATACTAACTAATAACCAAGAAAACAAAAGTATAAATTAAAGAAACAAGTTGAATCAAACTGGTGTGCGAGCTAGTTTTGACCTCGAGCTACGATGGCCTCGAGGTATGTCAATAAGAACAGTAAAGTAAGAACAATAAATTTAAGAGACAATTCTGATGAGTAATGAGCAAGAAAGTAAGAATTTATATTCTTTTGACAATGTTTGATGATGTTACAAATGAATAAGCTCCCTATTATAGCCCTAAATAAGATACATTTCCATTTTTAGTAAGGAATCTAATTGGACAGTTGTCTAACCGTCTAGTACGAATTCGTACAAATCCATTCCAGAATTTACGCCTTGATCTTTGGGCCATTGCAGGAATCTTGCTCTTTCTGTTACAAACCCATAGCATCACCTCGGGGTTGGTCACACTCGGCCTCTGTATTCATTGTGTACTTCGATCTTCAAGCCTTGTACTCTGTCATCAGGCTCGAGCTTGGTCCGTTTTGAACTCGGGCTCGAAGCGACTCTTCGAGCCCATGAAATCGAGCATACCTTATTTTGACTGTATACAGATAGTCCCCGCGCATCTTAGAAAAAAGTGATAAGAAATGTTTTGATCCTCGATCCTCAGATGCCTTGATCGTGACGTACACTTTATGACGTCAGCGATAGAAGTGATTGAAAGGTTGTGTCTGCATAGTTCCCAAGGCCATTAATTGAAGGCGGCTGACGGTCGGCCATTGGCTCCCTCAAACCATTGAAGCTTATAAGTAGGTAAATTTCACAACCTTTCCAATATTTATTTCTTAAACCTTTCTCAAAACTTTACTAGCTTCTTCATCTTCTCTGACCTCATTCTTCCTTCAACAACATCAACTTCTTTTCCTCTTTTGAATTCCACAACAACAATGGCTAAAACATCTAAAAACGTTCCCCAGAAAGAGAAAGCCTCCTCATCATTGCAGCCGGCCAGTGGTAGAACAACGGCGCTACCTCGTATCGAGGAGTGCATTCCTAGGTCATGCGAGCTATCTTCCGATTTCAAAATTGACAAGCCTGCATCAGTCCCGGGATGATGTGAGCCCATGTCCTGATACATCTGCTTGATAACTGAAGCCAATCTCGAGTATGTGAAAAATGATTGTAATTGGGAGGATAAGGAGGTGGTGATTCCTTCCCCCAAAGAGGACATCACTACTCATGCGGAAGGATACTTAAGCGTGTACACCTATCCTTTTACCCTACGTCCCATGGATCCAGCACTGGGTCCCGTAAATCCAGTCATTCTCGATTTCTGTCACCAATATCGGGTGACCCTTGGCCAGATCTACCCTTCTTTCTGGCGCATCGTCAATTTTCTCATTTATTTTTCGACCAAGGATAAGGGGATGCCTTTTACCCTCGATCACCTGATCAGGCTACACAACCCTCGACTCTTTCGGGGTGGTTTGGTAAAGCTCCAGCACCGATCCTTGAAGGTGCTATTTTCTAGTATCGATGAGGACAAGGACCGAGGATGGATGAGTCGGTATGTCCCAATCAAGACCTCTGATTTAATACCTGTTGAAAGGATGCCATTCCCCGAGGAATGGAACATGAAACATAAGTACAAACCTATTGACGTTGATTCCTACTCTGCTTTCCCTATTCTTCCTCGATCTAATACTTTTTTAATGATGCAGTTGCCCTTGGTTTCCTGGTGCGATTTCGGACCTCGTGGGTTGGGTTCGGCAACTGGCTTCCACTTCTTCATATGCAGAACATTGTTGGCGTGATTTGGCCAAGGGTCGGTGGGAGGCTAAAAACATGGTGAGTTCCCTTATTTATATATCGGCGTTTCTCTGTAAAATACTTACTTTCCCCCTACACAGGCCTCGGAGGCACTGTTTCCATGAGGCCGCCCCCGCCCGCTGAAGAGGAAATTCCAAAGCCAATCAAAGAAAAGAAAAGGAAAAGGGCTTCGCCAGCAAGTTCCCCGAAACCCAAGAACAATAAGGCTCGAAAGCCTAGGGTCGATCCTGCAGCCCTATCTCTAGACGCGGTCCAACAACTTCGAGATGAAGAGGAAGAAGGAGAGGATGTCGAATGCTTGCTGGTAGCTCAGAAAAGGGAAGCGCTGAGACTTCGAAGCCCGCCGAACTAGCGATGGCCGATGCGGTTCAAACTCGAACCGAAGAAATCTCGGAGGGGAGCCCGAGCAGAGTCCCCAAGTCGTCGGGTGGTAAGAGCACACCTCTTCCTAGAGAACATCTGGGGTATGAGACCGAGGAGCCTAATTTTGAGGCCCTCCAAAGAGAAGATAATGTCCTAAGTGAGTCACTTGGAATAATTAACATAGATGAATCGCCACCTAGTCCTGTGTTCTCTGGAGGGCAGTTCCGAGACGCCCAAGCCATGAAGACTCCCGACGTGGGGGCGATTCGCGAAGGGAACGATATTTTTTGGGAGTTCTTTGTAGGGGTCGAAGATGGTCCGACTCGGATGCCTCATTAATTATTGACGAGGCTCAGCGTCTTCTTAAGCAAGTAAGTTTCTGCTTCCATAACCATGTTCGTGCATTATTCTCGTTTTACTGAGTCTGGCTTCTTTTCTTTGCGTGAAGGTTGTGACGCTCCATCGACAAGCGTTCTATAAGTCTCGAGCCGAGCTCGACCGGAGGCTGAATTCAAGAAGCTCGTGGAGGAGAGGAACAACCTCAAACTCCTCTACGCTCAAAAAGAGGAGGAGATTAGGGGTCTTAGAGCCGACTTGACGAAGGCTCATCGAGAACAGACCGAGCTTATTAAGAAGGTAATGTAGCCTTTTGGGAGTTTTTATGTGTTTATCTGGCTTAGCGACTAACACTTCAACTTTTCAGACCCAACAGAAGGGCGAGTTGGTGTAGCAGCTTCGAGAAGAGATCAAGGTGAAAGAGGCCGAGACCCCGAGGTGGAAGCAGCATATGGATCGCCTTGCTTCGAAAAAGGATACGCATCGGGCCCAACTAACTTCGGTTGAATGTCAACTTCACAATGTGAAGGTGGAAAGCTTGGCCCGGAGCCAGAAGATCGAGGAGCTCGAAGCTAAGTCGGCCACCAAACTCGCAAAGGCAAAATCTGAGGCGGAGGAATTTGTGGCCTCTTATCGAGCTGACGCCGAGGTTGCCAACATTCGAGCATAGGAGATCTCTACTGCTTCTGAAGTCAAGTTGTCGGAAGAGCATGCCCGTGTCTTTGACCTGTCAGCTGATATTGAAAAGGCAAAAGTTCTATAGGATGAGGTTGTCGCTATTCTTTCCGATGATAAAGACTCTGCTAATGGTTCCGAGAGTGAAGAGGATGAAGCCCTCAAGGAGGAGGTTCTTGACGGTGTGGCTATCAAAAATGATGCTCCTAAAGTAGATTAGGCCTTTAGGATTTTTCCCTCTTTATTTTGTGTAAGGCCTTTAGGATTTTTCCCTCATCCGAGCCGCGTCATTTCGACCATAGCCTTTAGTATGGCCGTAGCCTTCGGGTGTGTCTCTTGGACTTGTTTCTTGATAAAATTTCGAACTTGTTCGAAATGTTAGTCCACGAGTGCGATGACCCTGGACTTTACGTCGAGTGATGCCTATTTGAGGTCTTACGAATTCAAGTTTAGACAACTCGAATGTGCTGACTGTCGATGACAGTCTCCGAGTATTCGAGGTGTATTTGTGTTTTGGCTCTTGAGTCGTTTTCCGAGTGGTCAGTGACTTTTGGGCCCTGAAGCCGCTTCTTGTAAAAATAAATAGACTTTTCTGACACGCGAAGTGTTTTGATGATGCAAGATTCTTCTCCGATTACTTGGTACAAGTATACATGTTTTTACCATCGAGGGTTCGATTGTTCTATGTGGACACGGTTCATTCGACCGTTTGGTCCAGTACATCATTCTCCTGTCGAGACCCTCTTTGGCATATTTTAGTGATTTCCCCGGGGGGATGCCCCCCAGTATTTGAGGTTGATTGGAGAGAAGCCTTGTATACTTGGTGAGTTATCCTCAGGTAGCATATGGGTGTTTCCTTGTTAAAAACCTCGTCGGTAAAACCCATTTGGGATAAAATCTGACGTGAGGGAAAAAGAGCGCAACGCATGCTTTAAAACCGAAGGCCTTTGAGCTGGAGGGTTCTCCGATTCTTTTCATTCGAGCACCTGCACATAGGTTAGTGTAAAATGTGAAGGAAAGAGGGAGAGGGTTTTACGTGAGGGAAAAAGAGCGCAACTCATGCTTTAAAACCTAAGGCCTTCGAGCTGGAGGGTTCTCCGATTCTTTTCATTTGAGCACTTACACATAGGTTAGTCTAAAATGTGAAGGAAAGAGGGAGAGGGTTGTACCTTAACTGTGGTGGCGTTCAAGCCTCGATATGCTTGAGTTACCCGTTCCAGGGATGCGGCACAGTCCTTTAATCGTTCATCGAGGATGCAGTTTGTGATTGATTACTCGGCTACTTGTTTCTTTTTTGGCTCACTCGATGTAGAAGGTGCCGGCATCGACGCCTCATCGTCTACTGCAAATATTTCTTTTGCCGCGTGTTGTTCCCCCTATACCTTTTTTATTCCATCCTTCATTGGGAACTTCATCGTTTGATGAAGGGTTGACGGTACCGCTCTCATACTGTGAATCCATGGCCTTCCGAGCAATGCATTATATCTCATGTCGCCTTTGATGACATGGAACTTAGTGTTTTGAGTTGAACCAGCCACGCTGACTGGAAAGGTGATTTCCCTTTTCATGTTTTCGCTCGCCATGTTGAATCCGTTGAGGACACGAGAGGCCGGCACAATCTGGTTGAGCAAACCGAGTTGCTCTACCACCCTCGACAAAATTATGTTGGCCGAGCTACCTAGATCTACGAGCAACAGGTTTAATTTGAAATTTACTTAAAAGAAAAGAAATTACCAGTACGTCATTGTGAGGTTGAGACAAGGTCTCGATGTCCTCTTCGCTGAATGAAATGGCATCTTCGGCATGTAGCTTCGAGTTCGCTTTTCTTTGGTGATGGATACTTTTGTTCGTTTGAAAATGGGTCCATGGGGGACGTCGACTCCTCCAATAATCATGTGGATAACGTGTTGTGGTTCTTCTGTTTCATTTTTCCTGTTTGCCTCTCTTGCCCGGAATTTATTTTTGGCTTGGTCGCTAAGAAATTCTCGAAGGTGCCCCTTGCTAATCAGTCGGGCCACCTATTCTCAGAGTTGTCTGCAGTCCTCGGTCCTATGGTCGTGCGTACCGTGAAATTCGCATATCAGGTTGGGGTTCCTTTGAGAAAGATCTGATAGTACGGGTCTTGGCCACCTGGTATCTTTAATTTTACCAATGACCGATACTATATCGGAAACATCAATGTTGAAATTGTACTCAGATAGCCGGGGTGCTTCTATCGGCCCCGCATGCCTGTCGAACCTAGCTTTGTTTACAAGTCCCCGAGGATTTAGGCCTCGGTCCATCCTTTGATCACTTCGAGGTATGTTGCACCTTGCGATATTTCTCTGACTCTCTACGTATGGTTGATACCTTTCTTTGTTCAGTCTTGGCTCTCTCTCCGGAAATCTTGATTCCTTTGCTAAGACTCTGCTAGGATATACCCAACCCAATGGGGCTTCCAATTGGTCGTCCTCGACCCTGATCTTCGATTGATACCTGTTGTGCACATCCGCCCAAACCACGACGGGGTACTCCATTAAGTTTTGCTTCAGCTGCTTCGAAGCTATCGAGCTTCGCTCATTCAAGCCCTGAGTGAAGGCTTGCACTGCCCAATCGTCGGAGACCGGCGGTAGTTACATTAGTTCCAGTTGGAAGCAAGATACGAACTCCCTCAATATCTCGTTCTCTCTTTGTTTGATTTTGAAGACATCAGATTTCCTTGTAGAGACCTTGATGGCACCAGCATGTGCCTTTACAAAGGAGTCAGCCATCATGGAAAACGAATCTATCGAATTGGGGGGCAGGTTATGATACCACATCATGGCCCCTTTGGGTAGAGTTTCCCTGAATTTCTTCAATAGAACTGATTCAATCTCGTCATCTCTTAGGTCGTTACCTTTCACAACATAAGTGTAGGCAGTAATGTGCTCATTGGGGTCCGAGGTCCCGTTATATTTCGGGAGATCGGGCATTCTGAATTTCTTCGGGATGGGCTTCGGAGCTGCACTCGATGGGAATGGATTTTGCACAAACTTCTTTGAATCTACACCCTTAAGAATCAGTGGTGCTCCCGGGATCTGATCGACCCTCAAATTATAGGTCTCCACCTTCTTGTCGTTGGCTTCTATCTTCTTTTCGCCTGACTTGATCCTTTTTGTGAGGTGCTCGAGCATCTTCATAATAGCAGGGTCGGTTGCTGACCCATTGTTGCTCGACCTCTCTAGCGCATGTTCGCCTCGAGGAGCCGTTTCCGGTGGCGCTGTGCTTGGAGTTTTTGATGGCTTTGCAGCTGAGCAATAGCCACTTGGTGTGCTTGCAACATCTCAAAAATGACGTGAAGGCTAACTTCTTTTTCCCTTTGAGAAGGAACTCTTTTGCCTCACGCTGGTCTCCTTCGCGTATACTTCCGTTTGTATGGGAGCTTATATCGACATACTGAGCGTTGCGGGAACCTTCATCGATGGGGATTTGCACTGGTGCCCCTTCAGGGTTTTGTGGTGGTACACCGGTACCCGAAGTAGCTGTGTCGTTCTCTCTATGGTCCTCGGGGCCATTGTTTTCATGTGCATTCACTGAGTTAGACATTTTCTGACCTGAAATTGAAGATTCTTGGACAAGAAAAAGTGTAAAGAATAACTTGAGTTTTTAGAAAATAAGCACTAAAACAATCACTATTACTTTTAGCCCCACGGTGGGTGCGAAACTGTTTACCGGGAAAATGGTAATTACAATTATATTTGATTATGTGGTTCTAAAAATGCATGATCTATTTTAAGACAAGTTTTTTAGGCAGTAGATGTTGAATGTGAAGCGAGGAAACGAAATAAGAGCAAAAGGAAACAAGATTATGCAAACCGAGCAGCGAAGAGATCGGTCTCGAGGGTGGTCAGTAAGGGCCTCGAGGTCGAGCTTTAGAAGCTTGACAATGGGCTATCGATAACGGTATAACAGTGCTGAAGGCCTTAAGAGTGGCCTATTTACGATCAATAACAAGTAATAAATGAAGAATAACTCAAGAACGCAATAAATGAGAAGCAATAAATCAATGAAGCAATTGTAGAGAATGTTTCTAGTTAAAAAGCAGAAGATGTTCTAGTTCTTGTATATTGAGTATCATGTGTGTTACAAAGTGACAAGGGTCCCCTTTATATATGAGGGGGAATCCCAACATAGTACATGTGTAATTAATTCAAAGAGATATGACTGGTACAACCATTTAATACCACGGTACGGGCTTGTACTACTTTGTGTACTTTGTCAACTTTAACCACGTGCCGCTCAGGCGTCTCTCACTTTTCTACGTTGATCTTTGGTTTGCACTGCCTCAAGGTCGAGGGCCTTCGATATGACGCCTCGATGCTAAAACTCGAATCTTCGAGCATTCTGAGCGTCGTAGTGACCGTAAAATCGGGCTCTCCGATTTTAGCCGTATACAAAGTACTTTGTTGAGATTTTAAGAGAGAATAACTGAAACAATGAGAGCAAAAAAACATAATTAGCATATTTAACGCCTTAATGGTAGTGTATAACACAAAAACCTTTTTTGCTTTGGTTGCTATAGAAAATAATATTTTAAAAGGGTTTTGATTTATAATAAATAGGTTGTATACCTTTTCTATAGGAGGTAAAATTTCCATTAATAAGTACTTGTGTAGTGCTCCGTGTAGTGGCGGATCTAGAGTGCGGTTACCGGGTTCTCGGGAACCTAGTAAATTTTGCGTAGACCTTGTATTTCTATTAAAAAATTCACTAAATATCAAACTGTGAACCTAATTATTATTATATATTAATTTGAGTTTACGACAGAAACCCATATATTTTAAATCCTGGATCAGCATGAGCCTCTATGTTCCCGAGCTCATGCCGACTGTCGAGATAGTAACATCATACGATGAAGAACCGATGATTTTTGCACATAAGCACAAAATAATCTAATTTCTAACCAAAGATATTTTAAAAACAAAATGAAATAAACGAATTTATAAATTTTAATGGAGGAATATTTTATTCCAAATAAACTTTGGGAAAAGAGGTTTATAACACTAACTAAATAAAAGAGTATATCAGAAGGGCAAATTCGTCAACTCATGATATTTTCACTTAATGATAAATAAGTTAATAAAATTGTTACAGGAAATTTAAAATAAGGGTGGTAAACATAATAACATAAACCACAAGGAAGGTTATTGTGATAAAGTCAAACGTGAGGGGAAGCCTCTAAAATTATATGTAAAAACTATTAACAAACTGCATTGTTACCTCTCTAAAAGTAAATAATTAATAAACATTATCGGTACCATAATTTAAAATATTACTCGTCATGAGTAAATATAAAATTGCTTCAAATAGCAAAATAATAAAAGTTTGATAATTTTGAGAGACTAGAACTAAGATATCAAGGCCTATAGAACGTGAAGATCAAAATTTTGGCTATCTATTTTTAGAAGAAATATTCAATAGTATTCACCCTCACAATATTCTCTATTCTCAATAGTAAGCATGCTATATTATACCTCATTATTTTGAGTTACTATCGATATATTCCCATAGATGAATATAACTCCAATCATTATCAGTTAAAGAATTGATTAGGAAATTTGATACATGATTTCCATTGAGAACTATTAGGCGACCCTCAAAAGTTAAATATTAGACGTGTTTTGGATACACAGTCAGACGCTTAGGACGTAAGCCTCATAAAACTGAGTCCCACATATAAGTTTCGAGGCATTTTGATAGTGCACGTCCAAGGGTGAGTACTAAGAAAGCATTCTAATACACGACATGTAATTATAATTTCTTTTTTCTTCGTCAGTAACTATTATACAAAAGAATCATATAACCTAAAGAAATAAGGTAAATAACCTTCTTCTAGCAGGTTCAATTGCACTAATAATGTAGAAATTGCATTACATAGTTAGTAGATATAAGTAAAACGGGTTCTTGTTTAATATTGTAAATCTACCTTGATGTTTGACGAGGTTAGGCAACAGTCAGGCAAACCGCCTTTGGTTGTGAGGGAATCACCCTTTGGCACAACAAGTAACATGCTTTGAAACTGTCACGTCTCCCTAATTAACAGCGGCACGAAGCAGTTATTTATCTCATATCGTAATTACATTTAATACTAATTAAAAAGCACTCATAATGTCCAAAATGACATAATAGCATAAAGAAATGTAAGCAATAAATTACTGTTAAATGCACAAAAATGCTTCGAGGAATAATAAATTAAAATTTTACCAGATTTAAGGTTTAGTTTGACCATTTAATTACTATGGAATTAGGAGGTAAAGAGATAACAAAAAACTGAATCTATTTTTTTTTTTTTTTTTCACAAATAGAGAAACGCACTCATTTATCTCTATATATATATGCTCTTATCCAACTTCATTTCATGACACAGAGGACATTCATTACGATGAAATTTATCAAGAAATATAGCTTCGTTGGAATCACATTATGTTACCTAGTTTTCTCAGGTTCGTTTTACTATTTTCTTTGAGGTTAATTGTCCTTTATTTGTTTCTTTCTAGATTATAAGTTTCATCCACTTGAAAAATATTTACATGTTCAATACAATTTGATTGTCATTTGCCTCCAAAAGATTATTCATCATCTTGGAAAACAATCCATGCTCGGTTAGAAATCTATATAATTGATGTTTATGTGGTCTGATTGCACACAAATATCTTTTATCCCGATATTTTTGTGTACTAATTTTAAAGTACGATGGATGCGCGTGTATCTCGTACCATGATTACAAAGTTATATTCACAAAACGTTTCGAAATTATTAAATAATTGTTAAGAAAAACATTAAACTCCGAAAAGGATGAACATTTGTTCCTATTTATCTAACTCCGTAAAGGACGATTTACGCTCTACGAAATTCCATTATACCTTATTATATGAACTTTCTTTAGGGACTGATTTAACTTCGTACACAATCCTCTATAGACAAACCATTATCATGAATATATATGTTAGATAAACGCTCTTACTTCCTTTACCTTAATAGTGATGGTTAATATATGTTTACAATTACATGCAATAGTTATCCGTTCGATAACTTTGTAAACCAGGACAAACTACGAAACTTTACGATAACACTATTAAAAAGTATTTTATTAATATTTTCTTTATAAAAAAAAAAAAGCACTTAGTTGGCAATAGCTAGTTAATATTCTTAACATTTATAACCTAAGAATCTTCAAAATTTTAAATAATTATGAGGCCTGAGTTTGCTTTCTATATAATTTTTTTACGTTTTCATGTTTTAATCTTGCAATTAATTTGCACCCGGGAGGAAAAATATGGTCAATTTAAGAGTCTTTTGGTAATTTAAGATGAAAGACTTATAACTATAATTATAATAAATTTATATAATTTGTTGCAACTACTATAAGTGTAAAAAACAATTGTTGTTCAAAAAATTACTCATAAATATTTAAAAATTATGTTATTCACACGAATACAACTGGAGTACCTTTAGGATGTCTTGCTAATTGCTATATGGAAACTACTTTATAATAACGTATAGTACTGATGTTCCAAATAAGTGAGTTTTTAATGATTTATTTAAGGTAATTTTAATGGATATTAAAGTCCCATATTTTAGGTAAATAATTATAATAAAAAAGTTATTTAATAATCAAATCTCAGTAGATTTTCAAGTGCTAAATGTTAGGTAATTTTGAATTGCAATTTTGTCTAATCGAAATATGTTTTTAAAAGGTAAAAAAAACGAACAACATTTCGCTAAGGACCTTCGTAAATCTTAGACTACACGAGTAGCACATGTACTCTATATCAATAATTATAAAATTTTAAAAGTCACCCAAATATTATTAAACGATGTGATTGAATTATAAAATAACATTTTTAAAAAGTGCAAGCTCTAAAAAGTGATGAATATTATCATATTTATCCAACGTAATAGTGAAAAAATTATGTCACATTATGAGTAATGTCGAATCATAACTTTAATATATTGTGCATTTGCTTTAGTTGTTGAATAATATGTCGACTTGTATATATTCACCATTCTCTTAAAATTTAATTATGTTATTTCAAATACCTAATAGTATGAATTTCATCTTATTCCTATTGAAACTCAAATTGAAAAATACAGAAAACCAATAGAGACTCTATATTATTAGGTTTAGTTATCGTATGAGAAATTCAATTGGATGGTAAAGATTTAATTTAGAAAATTTTAGTTGATTTCGAATTTCTAAAATATTAGGAATTCTTACAAAATTTAAATAAGGAAATAGATTTAATAGCAAAAATTCTAGTAGGTTTAAAAGTCCTAAAAATTAAAAAGTAATTAAAAGACTATTTTGTCTAATGTAAACTCTATTTTAATAAAGGGTAAAAAGACTAACGAATATTTCGCTATGAATCTTAGTACTTTTAATATAGAATAGACAGATAGCCAATAAAGCTTAACTCTTCCTTTCTTTTATTAATAAATCGTAGACATTTTTTTTTTTTTTCTTTTCTTTTTTTCTTTTTTTGTCTCAATTTCATCTATTTAGAATCCATTTTGCAGGGTTTCGAGCCTATGCAGTTAACTATGACCATAGTTTCACTCAAGAGGTAAAGTAAAGCTACATACACATTATTTCTTTTCTTAATCTGATCTGGAACTGAAATTTTTGATTTTTTGTATGCCATGGTTTGCTCGCATGCAGTGTTTAGCAGATCCTCCAAAGCCTCAATATGATGGAGGGATAATTATGAACCCAGAATTCAATGAAGGGTTGAAAGGCTGGTCACCATTTGGAGATGCAAAACTCGAGACAAAGACATCAAATCTAGGCAACCATTTTATTGTTGCTTCTGGCAGGAGCAAAGCTTCACATAGTTTTTCCCAGAAGCTTTACGTTGAGAAGGATAAACATTATGTTATTTCTGGTATGAGATACTCCCTATATATATATAGAGAGAGAGAGGCGGACCCATGTGTATGGGTGAGAGGTCACGTGACCCCGTAAACTTCGGATAAACAGTTTTCACCCTGAACACTAAGAGCCTTAGGGGACACTGATTGAACAAAATAATGTGTCCCGTCGCGTAAAAATTCTGGATCCGCCTCTGTTAGTATGCTCCCCCCACTGTCCCCAATAAATGTAAATACACGTTAAGATTAATGATATTAAAGTTGGTTATTTTGTTTTATTTTTATTTAGCTTGGTTACAGGTGAGCCATGGAAAAGCTGATGTGTCGGCGAACATAAAAACACTTACAGGTTTAGAGTATACAGGATGGGTAATTGGAGAGGCTGGCTGTTGGTCCATGCTCAAGGGTGGCATGGTGGTGAATGTTTCTGGCCCTGCTCACCTATATTTTGAGGTTTGTGATTAAATGGGAATATTAACCTATATTTTAAGTGTTCATATATCTACATATACTTATGACTGTATGTTTCATAATTTACAGAGTAAAGACACATCAGTAGACTTATTGGTTGACAGTGTATCCATACAACCATTTAGTCAAGAAGAATGGAAATCACACCAAGATCAAAGCATCGACATGGTTAAAAAAGTTTTCCAATTTAAGAACATTTTTAATTTGATTCAATTTTAGAGTTACGTTAAATGTAAATAACTCAAAGGAACGAATCAATCAACAGGTACGAAAGAGCAATGTAATATTTCAAGCAACTGATCTCCAAGGCCAGCCGTTAGGAAACGCTACAATTTTCATCAATCAGAAGTTGTCAACATTTCCTATTGGCAACGCAATGAGTTCTCACATCCTTAATCTTCCTGAATACCAAGACTGGCATAACTCAAGATTCAAATTGACCGTTTTCGAGAACGAAATGAAATGGCACATCAATGAACCAACCCCTGAAAATGAAGATTATTCTGTAGCAGATGACATGCTTAAATTTGCAAAGAAAAACAACATGGTAGTTCGAGGACACAACATTATCTGGGAAAATCCGAGATGGTTGCCATCATGGGTTCTCAACCTTTCCCAAACAGAGTTATCCACGGCCATAGATAGAAGATTTAACTCTATCATGAAGAGGTACAAGGGCCAGTTTTTTCATTGGGATGTTGATAATGAGAATATGCACTATAGGTTCTTGGACAGTAAGCTTGAGAAGAAAAATATGACAGCTTCATTTTACCAAAAGGCTCACCAGATTGATGAGAAACCTCTGCTTTTCTTGAATGAGTTTGGTACTATTGAACAACAGAGAGATCGGCAGGCAACTCCAGCTAGGTACTTATTCAAGATTAGAGAATTGAGGTCAAATGGCTATAATGGTCCTCTGGGAATTGGGCTCCAGGGTCATTTCGATACTCCAAGTTTGCCGTATATCAGAAGTGCTATTGATGTTCTTGCTTCAGCCAATTTGCCCATTTGGATAACAGAACTGGATGTTTCTACAAGACCTAATCAGGTGAAAAGATCTATATGCTTTTTGCATCTCTTTTGCCAATATTTTTAACTGTGCTATTGCTAATTATGTGCAAATTAAATATGATCTTCTGCCACTTCTCGGTCGGTCTAAATCAATACCTTTCTGGCAAGTGTTCTTGACCCTTCGCCTGCCTCATTGCTATCTTCCGAAAAGGGCCAAATATACTCTTATACTATCAGAAAAGGTTTAAATATACTCTTCGTTATACTTTGAGTTCCTATATACCCTTGTAGTAATATTATTGGTTTAAATATATTCTTTTCCCGTTAAGTTTGTCCAAAATAAACATTCAATCCCACTGGTACGGACATCTGATGACGTGGATGTCACATGGCTTGGCACCTTAGCGCCCCTAATCCATTTTACCCGTCTCTTCTATTTTCTTCCATCACTAACATTTTCTTCTCCTCCACCATTATTGCCACTATTACTACCATAAAAAATACTCCATCCGTTTTAATTTATGTGACCTTTGTAGTCTGTGTACAAAAAAGAGTGACTCATTTCCTTATTTGGAAATAACTTACCTTTATACAATGATTAATATACACACAAAATATATGTGACTCATTTTACACCACAAATTTAAAAGTCTTCTCTATTTTCTTAACTCCGTGCCGAGTCAAATGAGTTCACGTAAATTGAAACAGAGGTAGTATTATATTTCAAATTTTAGTCTTTTATATATGGATTAGGGGCGCTGAGGCGGCATGAGATGTGGCATCTACCTCATCAAATATCAATGTCATATAAGATTGGATATCCATGTTAGACAAACTTAACATAAAAATAGTATATTTAAACCATTAGTTTTACGACAAAGGTATATTTGGACCCAAAATATAACAACAGGCATATTTAAACCTTTTCTCGCGGTACACCGAAATATTTGGCCCTTTACGATACTATCTTCCTCCAGTGACATCATCTCATGAGAATTTAGATTTCTATTAAATTAAATGGCAGTTCAATTATTCTTAAAATTTCTTTGGATCTTTGATTGTAGACATTTTTTTTTCTTTTTACCTAGGATTTATACTTGGATCAAATAATAAGGGAGCTCCATGCTCACCCTGCTGTGAATGGAATCATGATATGGTCACCATGGCAACCACAGGGATGTTATAAAATGTGTTTGACTGACAACTCATTCAAAAACTTACGTACTGGGAATATTATTGATAAGTTCATGTGGGAATTGAGTCACAAGGGCTTTTATGGTAGCACTGATTCTAATGGTTACTTCAAGACTTCACTATATCATGGAGATTATGAAGTGAAGATCAGTCATCCGGCTGCTGCCACGGCTCAAACCTTTAAATTCGAGTCCACAAGTAATACCCACAAGGCACTACTCAAATTCCAAATTTTGCAGGAACACAAGGGAAGAAGAAATGGATAGGTGTTTATAGTATTTCGTTTAGAGTTGATTTAGGTTTAGTTTTTTGAAGAAAAGAAGGAAGAAAATTGTTGAGCTTGTATTAGTTTTAGAAGTGCTTTTACTCAGCTTTAATGTTAGATGTTACGAAAACCTGGGAATTTTTTTTCTTATGATTTGATTTTCAGAAATCAATATATGGTTTTAATCCACACTAGTATTAGTAGCCGCACGATATACAGATAATATCTTAATTATAAACTTTATAATTTAAAAATAAATCATATGAATAATTATTGGCAAAGGATCACGTATCATAACCCCATATATAATTGGTGATACAAACTAACTAAGATATAATATTAATTCAAAAATAAACAATAATGTGTGGAGTATATATATAAAATTACAAAATAAATTCTATTATTTTCTCAACAGAAGTATCTCACAGTAATATCAACTTCTACCGACCTAAAGTTACACAATTTATAACATTCAGAATATTAATGTTGAAAGACAAACTAGTATATACATACATAGACGATTTATTGTCAACCAACATATTTTCACTTTTGGAAGTTATATAGAGCATATAGAATTAGCTCAACAGTTTTGATGCCACTTAATTTTAACCACACAATTAAGGTTACTTTGCTTTTAACAGTTTAGATGACAACTTTGGAATATAATAGGTTGTTCAGATCACTATTTGTTAGTAAGAATACTTGATAAAACTCTTCAACTTTAAGAATTCTTTTTTATTTAGTAGGTCATTTTATAAGAATCAATAATATTTAACTAAATAAACTTTTAATCTACTTTAATATCTCTCCTCTACCATGTTGGTTGTCGTAAAAGATGATGAGTTCCTACAATTTGACCGGTAATACTTAAATAAATGAATTTTATTTTTTATTTTTGTAATTTGCTTTATTTTGTATAAATAGGAATCTCAAATAGTTTAGTTAAATATTTGAATCTATTATAATGTCGGTGCGAAAAAAATCAACAATTAAGTGCAGCAACAAAATTATTTTTGCATTAAATAGATTTTAAATTGTGAAATTAATGGGACGAAATAATTGTCACAACCCAAAATCCAACATGTCGTGATGACGCCTATCACATAACTAGGCAAGTCGACAATCTCAAATAACGCATTTTGAATTGAAAACATGATGAAATAAGTTTAGCAGTAACAAATTCTCATAAATAACCGATAAAAAAATATTGCGACTCAATACAAAATTCCAAAATCTGGGTGTCACTGAGTACATGAGCTACCAAAATGTCAACACAGTCAAACTGCTAATACAACTGTCTAGAAAGATAAGAAAATGCTAAATAAACTTAGAAGAAGGATAGTCGAGGTCTACGGACGCCAAAGTAGCTACCTCAAAAGTCTCCAAGCAGATGAAGCTCCAAATCTAGCATTTGTCGTGCCCGGATGCACCTGGATCTACAAACGAAGTACAGAGTGTGGTAAGAATACAACTGACCCAATGTACTCAATAAGTAACAGGACTAACCTTGGGCTGAAAGCATTGACGAGCTTGGAAAGGTACAGTCCAAATCCAGATAATAACAAAAAGCAGATATGACAGGAAAATGACAGTAATAATTTAAAGAAAATCTCATAGTCAGTATGTAAACAGTACAGAAATGTAGACATGCTTTCAAATTTTTAGCAATTTGATCTCAACACGGATAAAATATGCCAATTATGATTAATATAACGTGTGTTACATCTCGATATCTACATGTCAGATATGAATGCCAACTGTCGTGCCCCATTTTTCTCGCGAAATGCAGTTTCGACATTTTTGGGACAACTCCTTTTGAGAGGGTAAGGAAAAGGGATTGGTTTAGAGTTTTCACCTTTTGAATATCCATGTTAGACAAACTTAACATAAAAATAGTATATTTAAACCATTAGTTTTACGACAAAGGTATATTTGGACCCAAAATATAACAACAGGCATATTTAAACCTTTTCTCGCGGTACACCGAAATATTTGGCCCTTTACGATACTATCTTCCTCCAGTGACATCATCTCATGAGAATTTAGATTTCTATTAAATTAAATGGCAGTTCAATTATTCTTAAAATTTCTTTGGGTCTTTGATTGTAGACATTTTTTTTTTCTTTTTACCTAGGATTTATACTTGGATCAAATAATAAGGGAGCTCCATGCTCACCCTGCTGTGAATGGAATCATGATATGGTCACCATGGCAACCACAGGGATGTTATAAAATGTGTTTGACTGACAACTCATTCAAAAACTTACGTACTGGGAATATTATTGATAAGTTCATGTGGGAATTGAGTCACAAGGGCTTTTATGGTAGCACTGATTCTAATGGTTACTTCAAGACTTCACTATATCATGGAGATTATGAAGTGAAGATCAGTCATCCGGCTGCTGCCACGGCTCAAACCTTTAAATTCGAGTCCACAAGTAATACCCACAAGGCACTACTCAAATTCCAAATTTTGCAGGAACACAAGGGAAGAAGAAATGGATAGGTGTTTATAGTATTTCGTTTAGAGTTGATTTAGGTTTAGTTTTTTGAAGAAAAGAAGGAAGAAAAATTGTTGAGCTTGAATTAGTTTTAGAAGTGCTTTTAAAACCTGGGAATTTTTTTTCTTATGATTTGATTTTCAGAAATCAATATATGGTTTTAATCCACACTAGTATTAGTAGCCGCACGATATGCAGATAATATCTTAATTCTAAACTTTATAATTTAAAAATAAATCATATGAATAATTATTGGCAAAGGATCACGTATCATAACCCCATATATAATTGGTGATACAAACTAACTAAGATATAATATTAATTAAAAAATAAACAATAATGTGGGGAGTATATATATATAAAATTACAAAAATAAATTCTATTATTTTCTCAACAGAAGTATCTCACAGTAATATCAACTTCTACCGACCTAAAGTTACACAATTTATAACATTCAGAATATTAATGTTGAAAGACAAACTAGTATATACATACATGACGATTTATTGTCAATCTAACATATTTTCACTTTTGGAAGTTATATAGAACATATAGAATTAGCTCAACAGTTTTGATGCCACTTAATTTTAACCACACAATTAAGGTTACTTTGCTTTTAACAGTTTAGATGACAGCTTTGGAATATAATAGGTTGTTCAGATCACTATTTGTTAGTAAGAATACTTGATAAAACTCTTCAACTTTAAGAATTCTTTTTTATTTAGTAGGTCATTTTATAAGAATCAATAATATTTAATTAAATAAACTTTTAATCTACTTTAATATCTCTCCTCTACCATGTTGGTTGTCGTAAAAGATGATGAGTTCCTACAATTTGACTGGTAATACTTAAATAAATGAATTTTATTTTTAATTTTTGTAATTTGCTTTATTTTGTATAAATAGGAATCTCAAATAGTTTAGTTAAATATTTGAATCTATTATAATGTCGGTGCGAAAAAAATCAACAATTAAGTGCAGCAACAAATTTTTTTTTGCATTATATAGATTTAAATTGTGAAATTAATGGGACGAAATAATTGTCACAACCCAAAATTCAACATGTCGTGATGGCGCCTATCACATAACTAGGCAAGTCGACAATCTCAAATAACGCATTTTGAATTGAAAACATGATGAAATAAGTTTAGCAGTAACAAATTCTCATAAATAACCGATAAAAAAATATCGCGACTCAATACAAAATTCTAAAATCTGGGTGTCACTGAGTACATGAGCTACCAAAATGTCAACACAGTCAAACTGCTAATACAACTGTTTAGAAAGATAAGAAAATGCTAAATAAACTTAGAAGAAGGATAGTCGAGGTCTACGGACGCCAAAGTAGCTACCTCAAAACTCTCCAAGCAGATGAAGCTCCAAATCTAGCATTTGTCATGCCCGGATGCACCTGGATCTACAAACGAAGTACAGAGTGTGGTAAGAATACAACTGACCCAATGTACTCAATAAGTAACAGGACTAACCTTGGGCTGAACGCATTGACGAGCTTGGAAAGGTACAGTCCAAATCCAGATAATAAAAAAAACAGATATGACAGGAAAATGACAGTAATAATTTAAAGAAAATCTCATAGTCAGTATGTAAGCAGTACAGAAATGTAGACATGCTTTCAAGTTTTTAGCAATTTGATCTCAACACGGATAAAATATGCCAATTATGATTAATATAACGTGTGTTACATCTCGATATCTACATGTCAAATATGAATGCCAATTGTCATGCCCCTTTTTTCTCGCGAAATGAGGTTTCGACATTTTTGGGACAACTCCTTTTGAGAGGGTAAGGAAAAGGGATTGGTTTAGAGTTTTCACCTAACAGATTAAGGTGCGTTAGGGCACCTAGAACATATAACTCATATTACTAGTTTACTTCACCAGAGATCGGGTAAGGGCTCAAATTACCTTGAGGAGAAGGTGTTAGGCACCCCTTGAGGTCCACAAGGTGGGTCTCGGCCGAACTTGAATTAAGTGAATTAGTCTAAGAAAAAGTAAAGAAAACTAATTAATAGGGATGGGGGGGGGGAGTCCTAAGTTTTTAGCCTATAAGTCATCTTGTCACGACCCAAAATCTCATCAATGATCGTGATGACACCTAACTTCCAAGACAAGGTAAACCAGCATGCAATATAGATTCAACTGATGAAACAAGTTATAATATGACTAAAATAATATAAATAAAACTTCAACAGTATCTAATACAGGGATACCATAACATAAAATTCCCAAAATCAGGTAGTACAGTGTCATGAGCTCTAAAATTGAATACAAGGAAATGTCTCAAAAGTACAATACTGTCTAAATACATAAGTAACAATATGAAAATATGGGAAGGGGACTCCAAAGCCTTGTAGGAGATCATGCAATACTACTTTGGACCCTATTTATCAACAATAATTTCCATGACCCAGAATTCACCTAATCGTGATGGCACCTACCCCTAGTGCCAGGTAAGTGTAACGATCCGACCGATCGTTTTGAGTATTTTAGTTCCGTTCCCATATTTATTTCCTTCTCTATATTATATTGTGGTTATATGATTTGTCGGGATGGTCGGTTTCGTTTCAGGTGAGGTTCGGAGTGAATTGGGACACTTAGTCCAAAGTTGAAAGCTTATGTTGAAAGTGTTGACCGGAGTTTGACTTTTATGTAGATGACCTAATAATGAAGTTTTTATAGTTCCGATAGCTCTGTATGGTGATTTTATACTTTATGTCTGGAAATTTACTTGGAGGTCCATATGTCATTCTGGCTTGAGTTGGCAAAAGTTGGAAAGTTGAAGGTTTGGAAAATTTAGAAGTTTGACCGAGAGTTGAATTGATTGATATCAGGTTCGGATTCCAATTTCGGGAGTTGGGATATGTCTGTTGTGTCATTTATTGTAACACCCAATACTTTCATTCTACAATGCATCTTAAGTGAATCAATGTAAGTTGGAGAGCTTAAGGACCTTTACAAAGATAATGATGGGTTAAAACAAGCGTTAAGGAAACTTCGTGAGGGTTGGAGCTAAACGAATCAAAGATGTTATAACCCGTACTTTCAGGGTAAACTAGGAGTGCTTAATATCCTAAGGATGTCGTGTTTTAAGGTAACAGAATCATATAATATTTGTATGCTTAGTTTTTAAGTCAAACAAGTCGTAAAACAAAACACAGCAAAAGTTGTCGCAAGTTACATTTATAATTTGACCTAATGTAACTGAGCTTTTATCTAAACATACTTTGACTTAGAGGATGCACCCATCGAATTTACTATCTACGAGTCTACTATTCAGCACATTAAACCGTTCGTCGATACGACATCAGAATAGAGAAGATATTCACATATTCGCGAGACTGCGAAAGCAGCTTCCTTGGGACCCACAAAGTCAGTGGAAGCTTACCTTGTTATCTAAAGTGATAACTTTCGTCTCTAAAGTATCATTTTCGACCAAACCAGACCTCCAAGAAGCTCTAAACTCACTCTAAGTAGATCCTAAATATTCATACACAAATCTAAGCAGATCCTAAAGATTCATACACAAATCCAAGGCTAAAGATTTATAACACAAATATAGCTAAGTTGTTTGAATCTAGAAGTTATTAGTTGACGGTGAAAAGACGTATAGAAGTTATGATACCATATTGGACTGTTTTGAGGAGTTTTTATGATGTTCTTGTGGCTAGAGTTTTGGGAAATTATATATATATATATCTAGACTGAGACATGGTTTCTATTAACTAACTATTACTTTCCCAATGTATATTATCATTGTCCAATTTACCAGGCATATTGACCCACAAAAGAATCTTGCCTTTTGATAAATTGATACAATAAATAATATACACAACAAATAATAGTTATATCAAGATTAAGAGTAAAAGTGCATTTAGTGCCTAGATAAGTTATTCTATTAAGTCAGTATAAAATATTTCTCTCTACTTGGTCCGTTCAATACATACAAAATGTACTAGCATAAGATGTCAGAATTAAACCATTCTCATAATCAAGATAAATTATATTTAATCTTGTGCGACAATCATTCCTGATGGTTTGTCCAATTTCATCATTAGATTGTGAACATGATCTTTATGCTTATAAGAACCGATGATTTAAGCTTTCGTGTATAAGCTAAACTCTATACACTAAATCATCTATTATATAAGTAAATGACACAGACGAATATATGATCTATTTAAAACTTTATTAAAATTGAATAAACAATTTTTCCATAATAAATACTATATTCAAACCAAATTCATGGTTAATAGAATATATCCCAACAAATAGAAGGTTTCTTTTTCTACTGCAAAATTTTGTTATATTAACAATTTAAACCATTAACTCGTCTATTTTAAAAAGATTGACATTATTTTTTTACTAGTCTGTTTCAAAAGATTGCACCTTTCAATATTTTCTTAATAGGAAGCATTTATAGCCAATCAAATAGTATGGCAGGTTTCCGACCACAAGTTTCGAAAGTGTTAGCCACACAAATGCTATGGCTTATTTAAGACCACATATTGTATATACTCAGAACGGGCCTGCCCTTCCTATGACTAATCGAGGTTAGATAATTATAGGCTACGGTTCAAACTCGTATTATATCGAGCCTAAATACGGATTTAGATTGTTGACCCTTAATTCGGGGACCGGTCAAGGATGAAGATCAGCCAAGATTGAGACCGAGCGGAATGGAGATCAAGTGAGATCGAAAGGGGTTTACCTAGTCAATTAATAGTAAGCCGAATCATCCGTAATCGGGCAAGGATCACGGGGGGGAGGGGGGGGGGATCTCGGCACGTATCAAGACGAGGCCGGTTAATTAGCCAATCTTGAGATTTGTTACTGTAATTAGAATTTTACGATAAGTAAAACTCATATACTGTATAAAGGGGGGTCAGATCATTTGTAAAGGCATCAGATTAACACTATTATAAGCAATATACTACTTTTCTCTTAAACTTTCAATACTCTGTTGTTCTGTTCATATTTTCTAGTAGAATATCTGTTTGGTTTGAGGGCGACCTAACTCAAGGGCCAAGGATGCACATATTATTTGGTTTGCTTCACTTTTCTTTACAGTCAATAATTAATATCAATTTACGTATTTTCTCATTTTGCGCCAAGTGAAATCATGTATCCTTAAAACCACATATAAATTCAATTGTTATCCATTTTAGGGTAAACAGTTTGGCGCCCACCGTGGGTCTAAGGATAATAGTGATGGCCTGGTGCTAATTTTCGCAACACACACTATTTTATACTTGTTCTTGTGAGTGTTTTTAATTCAGGATCAGCATGTCAAATTCTCAAGCAAAACCTACACACATCAACAATGGCCTTGGTTTTTATGGAGAAAATGACAACATAGCCACCCCAGTTGACCTCGATGAAGTTCCGGCCACAGACCCAATCGACGTCAGTTCCCATATTTCCATTAATTAAAATCTGGTCGTGGCCCCGAGAATAGCGTCAGCAGAGACGTTCGATCAGCCGGTTAGAACACATAGGGCAATGAAGAAGGCGAAATCAGCCTTTGAATAATATTCGAAGCACAAGTCCAAAATCAGAACCATGCACCGAACAGGGTCGAGCCCGAACCATCGCATGAAGTTGTTCATAGGGATGAACCGGTTTCAAGAAGATCAAACACAAATGAATCAGGGACCGACCCCACTATCATGAAGATGCTGAAGGTGCTGACAAAGCGAATTGAATCAAGGGAGAAGAATATTGAAGCAAATGACAAGACGGTGGAAACCTATAACTCTAGGGTTGATCAAACTCCGGGAGAACCATAGATTTTGAAGGTCTTGGATTCAAATAAGTTTGTACAAAATCCCTTCCTCTCGAGCGCGACCCCTAAACCAATTCCCAAGAAGTTCCGTATGCCAGAAACTCCCAATTACAATGGAACAACAGACCCCAATGAGCACGTCACTTCTTACACATGTTCAATTAAGGGGAATGATCTGGAGCACATTGAGATCGAGTCCGTACTGTTACGCAGTATAAATTCGTATGAAATTTTGTTGAAGAAAAATCACGTTTCCAATCTATCTCACTTTGTGAATTTGATCATAAATCTTGTGTATGAATTTTGTTGAAGCTTTCTTTGTCATTGTAGAGATTTAAAATGAATTTAGAGAGGTTTTTAAGTCTTTGGGTGTGGACCCACTTATGTGGTGACTTAGCCACAATAAACCTTCTAAATTTGCGACCTTTCACATGAATTTAAGAGTCACTAGGTGGGCTTAGTTGGCTGCCATGTTTGGGGGGGGGGGTAATTATCTTGTCCAAAGATCCTAATCATTTAGTTTGTCTCCCACTAAAATCAATAATTAAATAATTATCCACATAATTAAGAATTATCTCAAATTACTTAAAATACTTCTCACTTTTAACATACTTCATACACTTTACTATCATGGTCATGTGGTACCTTGTATGATACTACTCCATAAATGCCGAGTATTATAGCTCAGACCGTGTTTTATCCCAAATTGACAACCTTTGCTGAAACTCATTTTCTTCGATTCACGTACCTTATCACCTTCACAAATTCACTTATCACTTGCTTGAAATAGCATAATACTTATAATTTCAAAATAATCAAATTCTGAGCTTGCGTCGATTAACTTACGATGAAACATTAACGTACGAAAATGCGGGATGTAACATCTCATTTACGAGCTTTCATTAATTTACTTATGACGTACTTTCACGTACGAAACATGGGGTGTAACAAAAACGATCTAGGGAGAGCAACCTGCCACCAAAGAAACATTTTCAATCAACGAAGTGACACCAATATTGGCACTCTCATCAAAAGGATCAGATTTAAAAGGAAAACATGAGGCCAAATAGCAACCACAGACACCGGCCTCGACCCAATCAGAGAAATAGGGGACTGAAGAAGATGATGACTACAGGGTCCCTTGGTCATTCATAGTCCCCGATGATTTCGACGCTACAAAGTCGACGGTGAAAAGCTAGAATAAATCACATTAACCGAAAATCTGCCCGAACAAAAGGTATACCTTGGCACAGGGCTAGCCCACGAGCTTAGGGGAAAACTTATTCAATTCCTTAAAGCTAACACGAATTGTTTTGCTTGGTCTCATCTCGATATGACAAGGATCCCACCAGAAATCACCACTTACAAACTAAGCCTGGATTCGAAATTCCGTTCGGTGAAGCAAAAAAGAAGACCCCAGTCCGAAGTCAAGCATGCCTACATCAAGGACAAGGTAACCAAACTTATTAAAATAGGATCCATTCGGGAAGTAAAGTATCTCAAATGGTTAGCGAACGTAGTGGTAGTCCCTAAGAAGTGGAATAAACTTAGAATGTGTGTTAGATTACAAAGACCTGAATAAAACATGTCCTAAGAATTCTTTTCCTTTGCATAATATCGATCATATGATTGATGCCACGGCTAGCCACGATATTCTCAGTTTTCCCGATGCCTACTCTGGGTACAACCAAATACAGATGAACCCGGAAGATCCGGAAAAAACCTCATTTATTACTAAGTGCCGCACCTACTTTTTTAATGTAATGCCATTCGGACTAAAAAATGTTGGTGCAACTTATCAACTCCTAGTAAACCGGATGTTTGAAGAAAAAAATAGGAAAATCAATCGAAGTTTATATTGATGAAATCTTAGTTAAGTCCCTGCGAGGAGAAGACCATTTGAAGCTTTTGAAGGAAACTTTCGGTATACTGAAGAGGTACAACATGAAGCTCAACCCAGAAAAATGTGCGTTCGGGATCAGCTCTGGCAAGTTTCTTGGCTTCATGGTATCCAATTGAGGAATTAAGATCAACCCCGATAAAATCAAATCTATTGAGGACATCACGATAGTAGATAATGTAAGGGTCATGCAGAGGCTAACGGGGCGCATAGCCACCCTGAGGCGATTCATCTCGAGATCCTCAAATAAGAGTCACCAATTTTTCTCGTTACTGAAGAAGAAGAATAATTTCACGCGGACTTCGGAATTCCAATAGGCCTTGGAGGAACTAAATCGGTACTTATCGAGCCCGCCATGCTTCACACACCAAAAGTGGACGAGCAACTTTACTTGTTGTAATGACCCAACCAGTCGTTTTGAGCTCTAGCGTGTTGTTAAGTGGTTTGAAGTCATGAGAAGCTTCATTTAAGGTATTATGACTCGTGCGTATGGTTGGAATTGAAATTCTGGAAGTTCGGAGTCAAATTGGAAAGAAAATTCTCATTTCAGAAGCCTTAAGTTGGAGAAATGGACTAAGATTGGCATTTTGAGTAAACGACCTACGAATTAGGATTTCATGGTTCCTGTAGGTTCGTATGACGATTTTGGACTTGGGCATATGTCCAGATTGGTTTTTGGATAATCGGGGAGCGTTTCAGCATACATTGTGGAAGTTAGTATTTTGAAGAAAACTTCCTAAGTTTGGCTTGAAGCGCATTTCAGTGTTATTGATGTCCGTTTAGGATTTTCAGTCTAGGAATAACTTTGTATGGTGATTTTGGAGTTGGAAGCGCGATCGGAAGTGAATTCGGATGTCCGTAGTGAATTCACTTGGCTAAAGATATAAATTTAAAGGTTTTTGAGAAATCCGACCGGAAGTTGAAATTTTGATATCGGGGTCAGAATGCGATTCTGGAAGTTGGCGCAGGTTCGTAATGTAGAATATGACTTGTGCGCAAAATTTGGGGTCAATCGGAGGTGATTTGAGGGCTTTCAGCATCGAATGTAGAAGTTGAAAAATTCTAAGTTCATAAAGATTGAATTAGGGTGCGATTCGTCATTTCGGCGTTGTTTGATGTTATTTGAGGCCTCGAGAAAGTCCGCACTATGTTTTGGAACAGGTTGGCATAATTGGACGGGGTCCCGGGGGTCTCGGGTGGATTCCGAGTTGTTAACAGATCAAATTTGAAGTTGGAAGAGGAGCTGGAGCTGCTGGTGTCTGGTGTGACCGCACCTCCGAGGATTTGGCCGCAGGTGCGGAGCCACAGGTGCGACAGTGGGCTGGCTTGGCTGGATCGCAGGTGCGATGGATTCCCGCACCTACGAAGGCGCAGATGCGGGCTCTTGGGCGCACCTGTGGAAGAGCAGGTGCGAGGACTGGATCGCATGTGCGAAAATCGGCCTGGGCAGAATGTTTTAAAACAAGGATCTTGGTTCATTTTCTCATTTTTCTCATGGCTTAGTCGATTTTAGGAGAGCTTCAAGAGGGGAATTTCATCATCAATGTCAAGTAAGTAATTTCTTCATGTTTTTTAAGTTACATACAAGTTATATGCATGGATTAGACATGGAAATTAGTGGAAAAATTGGGATTTTGGAGGAAAAACCTAGAAATGGTATTTGGATTTCTACCACGAATTTGAGCATGGAATTTAAAGTAATTGTATATTTGAGTTAGTAAGACCGTGGGAAAGTATATAATTTGAATTTGTTACGAGTATTAGAATGAATTTTCATTGGTTTGTCATTATTTGGATAGTTTTGGTACATTGTGCATCCATTGGAGTCGTCGGAAGGGATTGGAAGCCGGTTATGGAATTTCGGAGCGAGGTAAGTCTCCTTTCTAACTTTGTCAGGGGGAATTTCCCCCCTAGGTGAACTAAATAAATACATGCTATTAATTGTGGGGGCTACGTACACACAAAGTGAAGAGGGTCCGTGCGTAGCTACTATTATGATTATGTCCGGGTAGTTTAGGACCCACTAGCATACCTTACGTGTTGTACATGTGATCCTGCCAATAATATTAAACTGATAATGCTATTGAATTTATAACTTATTTCCTACGAAGGCTAGAGTGTACCTTCTTAATCACTTAGAAAGAGAATTGGCTCCTCCATGGATAATTGTATTTCGGATAAGGTTATATTATTGAATGTTATTAAACTTGGCAAATGAATTTCGAGAAAAGATTTAAATACTAATTTTTGTGATTTTTAAAAAGAGAAATTTGTCATTTACTTGAGTATTTGTTTTCCCGATGTAGTCGGGGTGGACTGTTGATTGTTCATGACTACATGTGACCGTTTCACAATTTACATTTCGCGAGCGGAGTGTTATTTCCCCCACTCTCATGGGAGCGGGCCGCACGCCACGGCGATATTGAAAGAAATATTATGGTTCAGGCCGTTCGACCCTCGACAGTGCATAAAGATGATTATTATGATGGCTCAGGTCGGTTGTCCTAATCCCGTATGGGCATGCTAAATTGTTAAATATTTTTCATGGATTTTGAAGTGATAAGATATTTGGGGGAAAATAAAGAAGTAATTGTTTATTTAAGATATTTGGGGGAAAATAAAGAAGAAATTGTTTCTTTAAGATATTTGGGGGAAAATGAGGAAGTAGTAACTGTTTATTTACTTTCAGTATTTATTTTAATTACGGTTATCCGCAATGCTTACTGTTTTAGCATCCTCGTATGCCTATTACTGATATCATATTATGTTAAATTAATTTGTTGGACCTTAGTGAGTGTCTTATTCGACCTCTCGTCACTACCTCTCTGAGGTTAGGAGGGCGACTTACTGAGTACACGTTGTTTTCGTACTCATGCTACACTTGCTGTGCATTTTTATTGCACAGGTACTTTCATAGAGATGTGGCTGGTTTGGAGACTTAGGCGAGCTGCATAATCCGGAGTCGATCCGCAGCTGACAGAGTCTCTCTCGTATTGTATTATTTTATTTTAATTTCCTTGTCCAATTGTATTTCTGACAAGTTTTGTAGAAATTGTAAAATTCTTAGAATTTGCTCATGCACTTGTGACACCGGGTTCTGGGATGTGTTTGGGATTTAATTTAATAAATGAAATGGTTTACCTGTCGTATTTATTTGATAAATTTTTATTCACTATTATGACTTGTAGGTGAAAGGTAACGATTTTGAAAAAGATGTTAAAACATTAATTTATTTCAACTAATTAATGATTGGCTTGCCTGACGGTGGTGTCCGGCGCCATCACGACCTTAGTAGATTTTGGTTCGTGAAAACTTGGTATCACAGCACTAGGTTCCCTTAGGTCTCACGAGTCATAAGCAAGTCTAGTAGAGTCTTGTGGATCGGTACAGAGACGTCTGTACTTATCTTCGAGAGGCTACAGGGTTGTTAGGAGTACTTCCCTTCTTGATCCCTCATTGTGCGATTTGATTCCTATGAGGCTTATGCCTATGTTTATTCCTACTCAATATTACGCATCGCGGAGCGCTTGCTATGAATCAAGAATTTATTTCAACTAATTAATGATTAGCTTGCCTGACGGTGGTGTCCGGCGCCATAACGACCTTAGTAGATTTTGGGTCGTGCCATTTGAGGGATTTAAATGGTGCTATGGATATGGTGCGAGATGTTTTCCATGTGTAGTTGGTAGGTTATGTTGTTGTTGCCCTGCAGAAGAGTATTATGATGTTTCAGCCAGTAGCTGTGATTCTAAGAAATTATAGGTTATGCTCAGGTTGTTAAGGTGCTTACGGTTGATTATCACACAGTGTTAACATGATGGTAGAATGCTTGCCTGTGGATTGAGGGTGAAGAATGGCTTGAAGGGAGGTCTTCTCAGAGTGCGATTTCGAGATTTTAGTATTTAGATTCCGGCGGAAGGAAGATAATTGAACTATAGATGGCTAGGTTTTGGATTGATAAAGTAGTAAGACTTGGTGTTTTCAAGTAAGGAGGGATATTCACCTGTGATGTGACATAGTCGTCACTAATCGAATGGAATGTGTTAAGTCCGTCGGTTCCATGGTTGCTTCGGTTGCATTGGGTCAGAGTGTTGTGAAGTAGTATTGGAGAGGTGGTTGTCAGAGATCGTGGTGCAAGGTGGTTTAGGACTGAATAGTTATTTCTAATGAAGGCAACTCGAGAAAGATGATCCTTAGAGAGTTTGAAGTCGTGGTGATCTACTGATGTAAGAGTTGTAGAGAATGATATCGAATTGGACGGCATACGATGAAGGAAGACATGTGAGAAGTGTCAGTCGACCGCTAAATTTCTAAAAGGCCAGGCGTAAGCAAAGGAGGTTAGGTAGTGCCTAAAGGAATGAGTTAAATCGAAGTGGGAGAGCAGCAGCATAATGGTGAATTAGAGGATATTGTAGCGTAGGTGATGCCAGGGATGTGACTATTAATGATGATGGTTTGATGAGGATGCAAGGTCGGATATGCGTGCCTAATGTAGATGGGCTTCGGGAGTTGTTTCTTAAAGAGGCCCACAACTTGCGGTATTCCATCAATTCGGGTGCCGCGAAGTTGTATCCGGATCTGAGACAGCATTATTGGTGGAGGCGGATGAAGAATGATATCGTTGGATTTGTAGCTCGGTGTCTCAACTATCAGAAGGTTAAGTATGAGCATCAGACCGGGTGGCTTGCTTTAGAGACTAGATATTCCGGAGTGGAAGTGGGAGCGGATCACCATGGACTTTGTATTGGGCTCCCATGGAATTCGAGAAAGTTCGATGTTATTTGGGTTATTGTGGATCGGCTGAACAAGTCCACGCACTTCGTTCCTATTGGTACTACTTACACTTCAGAGCGGTTAGCCGAGGTTTATATCCAAGAGATTGTTCGACTGCATGGTGTCCCAATTTCTATCATTTGTGATAGGGGTACTCAGTTTACATTGCAGTTTTGGAGGGTCGTGTAGTGGGAGTTGGGTATACAGGTTGAGTTGAGCACAACTTTCCACCCTCAGACGGACGAGCAGTCTGAGCGCACTATTCAGATACTGGAGGACATGTTGCGCGCTTGTGTTATTGATTTTGGGGATTCATGGGACCAGTTTCTTCCACTCGTGGTGTTTGCATATAATAATAATTATCAGTCGAGTATTCAGGTGGCTCCATATGAGGCTCTGTACGGGAGGAGGTGTAGATCTCCGGTTGGTTGGTTTGAGTCGGGTGAAGCTAGACTCTTGGGTACAGATTTGGTGTAGTATGCTTTAGATAAGGTGAAGTTGATTCGGGAGCGGCTTCGCACGACCCGGTCTAGGAAGAAGAGCTATGCGGACATGAAGGTCCGTGATGTATCTTTCATGGCTGGGGAGAAGGTGTTGCTGAAGTTGTCACCCATGAAGGGTGTTATGCAGTTTGGGAAGAGGGGCAAGTTGAGCCCCCGGTTCATTGGGCCTTTTGTGGTGCTTCAGGGGATATGGGAGGTGGATTATAGGCTTGCTTTGCCACCCAGCTTGTCGAGTGTGCATCCGGTATTTCATGTTTCCATGCTTCGAAAGTATGTTGGTGACCCATCCCATATTTTGGAGTTCAGCACTGTTCAATTGGAGGGTTATAAGACCTATGATGTGGAGCCAGTTGCTATTTTGGATCGGTAGGTTCGAAGATTGAGGTCAAAGGATATAACTTCAGTTAAGGTGAAGTGGAGAGGGTAGCCGGTGGAGGAGGCCACCTGGGAGACCTAGCGGGACATGCGGAAGAGTTATACACACCTATTTGAGATTCCAGGTATGTTTCTAGACTCGTTCGAGGATGACCGTTTATTTAAGAGGGGGAGGATGTAACGACCCGGTCTGTCATTTCGAGAGTTATAGACCCGTTTCCCCCATTTCTTCTTCATTATATGTTGTTCAGCTATTATGTTGCGTCGGGTTGGTTGGTTCGGGTTCAGAGTGATTCTGGAGGGAAATGAGACACTTAGTCTCTTAATTTGGAATTTAAGTTGGAAAAGTCAATCGAAAGTTGACCGATGAGTAAACGATCTCGGGTTAGGGTTTTGTTTTTATGATTCAGATAGCTTCGTTAGGTGATTTTGGACTCAGGAGTGTGTTCGGAATGTAATTTGGACGTCCGTGGTAGAATTAGGATTGAATTGGCGAAATTGGAAATTTGGTGATTTTTGGTCGGCATTGGAAAATTAGATATTGGGGTCGGAATGGAATTCCGTAAGTTGGAATAGGTTCGTAGCATCATTTGTGACGTGTGTGCAAAATTTTAGGTCATTCGGACATGGTTTAATTGGTTTCGGCATCGTTGGCGAATTTTGGAATGTTTAGAAATCCTTAGGCTTGAATTCGGGGTTAATTCGTGTTTTGGTGTTGTTTTGGGTGTTCCGGAAGTTTGACTAAGTTCGGGTATTGATATGTGACCAATTGGTGTTGTCGGTTGAGGTCCCAAGGGCCTCGGGATGATTTCAGATGGCTAACGGGGAGGTTGGAGTTGGGGAAATGTAGCTGGTACTGCTTTTATGGTGTGGCCGCACCTGCGGATTGGGAGCCACAGGTGCGAGCTTCGCAGGTGCAGAATGGAACCGCAGGTGCAGTCTGGTCCCCGCCTCTGCGAGCTCCGCAGGTGCGTTAAGGCGACCACAGGTGCGAAGGCTGGCAAATTAATGAAAAACTGCAGAAGCGGATATTATACGCAGATGCGGAGGTTGCAGGTGAGCTATTTTGACTGCAGACGCGGAAATGCCTGGGCAGAAGGTATATAAAGGACCCTTCGCGAATTTTGAAAAAATTTCACCATTTTTCATCCGGTTTTTGGAGCTTTTGGAGGGTTTTGAAAAGGGACTCATGGGGGAATTCGTTGAGGTAAGATTTTTGAACTTAATACTCGTATTTGGTGAATTTCAATGGATTAAGCATGAAAATTGTAGGAATTAGGGGTGAAATTTGGGGAAATTAGGGCTTGGAATTGTAGAGTTTAAATTGGGTAGTTGAGGGGTCAAACGAGGTCGGATTTTGGTAACTCGTGAGTGAAAGAGGTTTCTAATTTTGTAACTTTTGTTGAATTCCGAGACGTGGGCCCAGGTGTCAAGTTTGACCAATTTCAGGATTTGAGGTTTAATTTGATAATATTTATATGGGCTTCGTTCCTTTAGCATATACTAATGATAATATACTAATTTTGAATAGATTCGGAGAGTTTGGTGGCCGAGTCGAGTGGCAAAGGCATTTCGAAGTAGGGTTTTGGCTTGATTGAGGCAAGTAATGTTTTTCAAACTTGGTTTTGAGGTTTCGAAACTCCGAACTACGTGTTATATGATTAGAATTGTGGTGACGCACATGCCAAATGACGGGCATGCGAGCATGCACCGTGAGAATTATGTCCTAGTTCATTCCATGGCACCGTTTAATGATTTCTTCTTGTTGATATCCATGTTTTTTTATCAATATGAATAAGTAAATATGCTACACATCATGCTAGATATTATGTTAAGGCTTCACGCCAATACTGTTGAGACCCGAGTGTTCGTTTTCTTGCTATCATCTCATGTGTTTAATTGATATTCTATGATCAGTCTTGTTCATGCACACCATATCATGTCTCAGTTTTGGTTGTTGCTGTTTAGCACATTATATCATTGTTCCGGGATAGTTCATGTCATTGTGAGTCCGTGTGTGTGAGACTGGAGAGTGATGACTGAGTGAGGTCGAGAGCCTAATGATGGGTGACAGTTATGGATTGGGTTGTACTCTGCATCGGTTATGTTGATGATTATGATAATGCTTGGGCTGTAGGAGCCCCTCCGGAGTCTGTAACAACCCCCAATGAGCGCAGTGATATTATTGAGGGATGGATCTTCCCTGAACATGGATCTTGTCCGAAGTATTTGTATCGGGACATGGATGGGGCTGGATTGGCCTTCCTCAGTACTTAGTGACTACTGTCAGATGTGTATGTACTCCGGGATGGATCTTCCCTGGGCCATGCGAGCCATATAAAGTTGATGCATTAGAATGTAGAATACGTTGAGTTATATATGTTAAATTGTTCGGATATGTACTTACCTTATCACTTTGAGCTATCTAATTAATTGAAAGCATGCCTAAATTTCTATACATTGATTCAGCTATAAATGTTGAGGTTTAGTCCGTCACTACCTCTCATCCCATAGTTTGGGCTTGCTACTTACTGAGTTGGTGTACTCACGTTACTCCATGCACCTTGTGTGCAGATCTAGGTGCCACAGGTCATCCGAGTTAGTGCTGATTCTTCCTCACTTTATTCCAGAGCTTAGCAAGGTAGCTGCATTGCGATCACACCCTTTCTCTTCTTCCTCCTATATTCTAGTTGTTCATTTTTATTAGACTTCTCTTGTCATTTTGAATAGACTGTATCAGACTTGTATCCTATATGCTCATGACTAGTGACACCCGAGGTCGGGCCGTTGGTTTATATTTGTTTAGTTTTACTTGTTTGAAATTGTTTAATGAAAGATTTATGACGAAAAACTTTTAAAATGAATTATTGAAGAGAAGTATCGTATGTTTGAATAATGAATCTGCTAGCCAAGTACTCCGATAGGCTCCATCATGACGGGGTAGTTTGGGTCGTGACAGATGTCAAGCCAGGGATTAATCTAAAGAATAGGGTTATAGAGGACGTTGCTGAAGCATAAGTCAAATGCAGGATGTTTCACAAAAGGGTTTTCGAGTTTGAGGCCAGGCATTTGGAACAACATAAAATGGACATGGAAGCAATCAACGAGTGGAAAGAAATCGCTACTAAATCAATAGAGAGGTTGGAATATTTGGAGCAGGGGTTGATGGAGCTTGAGGGAAACATGAGAAAAAGGGTCTCGGACTGTCAGAATGCAGAGGGCAACAAAGGAGGGCATCTATCAAGGGCTTGTCTACTATTGGACATGCGCGACCTGGGGAACCTGATTGATGGAGCCAAGAAGGCCAAGCATGGAGAAGGTTCCTCTGGGACCAAATAGATTAGGAATAATGTTTTATGTCCTTCTAGACTCGTTTTAGACTTTGATTGTAATAAGGCAAATACTATTAGTAACTTTTTCTCATTATTGTCGTTTTAGTAGAGATTTGGTTCATTTTCACATTAATGAAATGACGTAATTATTGGCATCAATTTTCTTCAAATCTATATGTCGCTTAGGCCTACCTCGGGCACTATGAGGCCCCCAAAATTAGGACGCGAATTTATAATTCCAAAATACGTGTTTAAATACCGCAAACATCCTTTAATACTCCTTACTTACTTGTTTACCTTTTGTTTTCTTTTCTTTTGTTTATTCCCATTCCTTACGGTTGGTTCGTTCATACTGGCATCATCAACATATCATACTAGAACCAGAGGCCATCCACATCCTCCTCCTCCAAGTGATCCCAAAAACAAATGAAAAGCCAAAATTGATGATATGAGCAGTATCAAGAAAGACAATGATACCTACGCAGAGAATGTCGAAACTTCATATGGTCGAAATACTCCGGCACAGAACAACATGGTCTTACGGTTAGAACAGAAAATACTGGAGTTACAGAGGGAACTTGAGTAGGTTCGGAACTTGGCAAACCTTTCCCTTACCATGAATGTCCCCAACATCAACCAACAAACACCCAAAACCCAGCACCTCCCCAGAACACACAAAACCAATACCTACAAAATCCTCCCGCACCTCATCAATATGCTACGCCTCCTCAAAATCCTAATCCTCCACCAATACTGACCCTTCTACAACATCATCACCATCCAACCTAGTATCCACAAACCACCACCTATCACACTCCTCAAAATGTTCCACAACCTACCTCTGATCCTCAAAACTCAACCAACAAGCACCACTACCCCCCAAATTTCTGGAGTCCATCAAAGCAACCTTATATACGTGGAAACCTTACCCCACACTCCACAACAGATCCTGTACACACTGGAGTCTGCCGAGAAGGACCTGCTCATCAAGAACATGGCGGAGGAACTCAAGAAACTTACTGGTGTTGAAGGTGGTAAAGGCGTCGAGGGTTTGAATTATGAGGATTTGTGTATTCAGCCTGACGTAGAACTTCCAAAGGGTTACAAACCTCCTAAGTTCGAAATGTTCGATGGGACAGGTGATTCGAAGGTACATTAGAGAACATATTGTGACAAACTCGTAGGGGTTGGAAAGGATGAAAGAATCCGCATGAAGATGTTCATGAGGAGCCCACTGGAGACGCCATGTCTTGGTGCATTAGTCAAAACCTAAAGAAATGGGATAAACGGCATAGCATGGCGTCAGATCTTATGGATTGGAGTAGCCGGTACCACATTTGAGCCGGTCATTTCATCAAACCGACATGATGTGGGGATCTGAAGAAGATGAAGTTCTAGCTGACATAAGGAATCTATTCTTGGAAAATGAATACATGGACTGTAGTGCAATAGTTGAGGAGGAGGAGCAAGGCCTCGTCATTCAGACAGTGGGAAAGGGAGCTGCTCTCAGGAATTGGACTGCTACACCATCAAGGGTCCGTCAAGTTCCTGGGTAGCCTGACAATCAACATCATTACTTTGAAAATAATTTTATGGGCATTTAAGACATTTTTCAGTGTTTTGTTTTAATCATTTTGCTTTGAAATAATTGTTCCCATCATTAAAAAATTGCGTTTGACATTTTAGTATTTATCAATGGTTTGTTGTTTTAGTATTTATTATTATCCTATTTTCTCTCTATAACATTATTATTACTTATCCTGATGAACCAACAACTGTGACATGCAATGAGACAACGCAACATAAGGATAGTGATTCAGAGGAAATAGAATAAGAAGATATAATACTTGTGAAAATTGTCAGAGAAGTGAAATTTTTTGAAAACAAGCCTAAGTCCAATCTGGATGAAACCAAGATAGTCAATTTGGGAGATTCCAAAACAGTCAAAGAAACTCATGTAAGCATCCACCTGTGTGATGACCCAAAGGGTCATCTTATGAATTAAGACTCCATTCCAGGCTCGTTAGCCTTAAAAAGATAAATATATTTACCTAGATTTACGTGCAAATTCCGGGCGTGAAACAGGAAAGTTTTTATGTGAAAATATGAGAAATAATAATTTTTAGAGTTAAAAATTTAGTTTTAATTGACTTTGGTCAATAGTTTTAGTAAACGGTCCCGGATCTGTGTTCCGATGGTCCCCGGAGGTCCGCAGCAAAATATGGGACTTGGCTGTATGCCTAGAATTGAATTACGAGGTCCCTAACTTTAGAAATCAATTTTTGAAGAAAATTATTTTGTTGGATTTTTATGGAAATAAAGAAATGATTAATGTGTGAACTCGTTGGTATCGGGCCCGTATTTTTGGTTCCGGAGCTCGGTACAAGTTTATTATGATACTAAATCATATATGTGAAATTTGGTGAGAAATCAGAGTTGATTGAACGTGATTCTGACATCCAGTTGAGAAATAGTGAAATTAAAGTGTTCTTGAGAAAATCATGAGTTTCGAGGTTGAATTCATAGTTTTAAATGTTATTTTTTGTGATTTGATCGCACGTGCAAGTTCGTATGATGTTTTTAGAGTTGCGTGCATGTTTGGTTTGGAGCCCCGAGGGCTCGGGTGAGTTTCGGATAGGCCACAGCGTGTTTAGAATTAGAAAAGTTTCATAGCTTGTGTCTGGTGTCTGTCTAGGCCTCTAATCTCGCAAGTTCAAGATCAGGCTTCACAATTGTGAAGTTAATAGGCCTGGTAATTGCAAGACATTATATCACAAATGCAAATCAGGCCCGGGAAGGCCATCCTTGAAAATGAGAGATTTACATTGCAAATGCGAAGACTGCCCAACAAGCCCATTGGTCGCAAATGTGAAGGCAGCAGGGATTTCGAAGGGTTCGCAATTGCGAACCCTGATCGCATTTGCGATAACTGCAGCTGCTCAAATACGTTTTTAGACAGGATTTTCACCCATTTTTCAATTCTCTCAAACCCTAAACCTCCATAGGCGATTTTCCAAAGACTCAAACTTCTCCAAATCATAGGTAAGTGATTCCTAATTAATTCCTTTTAATATTTAACAAATTTTAACAAGATTTCGACCTAGAATCTAGAGTTTTCGTGGCAAACAATTGGGATTTTAGGTAGAAATTAGGAACTTTGAAATTTGGGAATTTAGACCTCGAATTGAGGACGGATTCCAAAACCAATTGTATATCCAGGCTCGGGCGAGAATTGGTAAGCGGGATTTGGTCCGAACCTCGAGTTTAGACCAAGCAGGCCCGGGGTTGATTTTTGTCTTTTAATATGAAAACATAGGAAAAACCATAGTTTTTCATTGAAGTTAATTCCTTTAGCAATAATTAATGATATCGAACCAATTATGATTAGATTCGAGCGGGTTAGAGGAAAATTCGAACGGAAAAGCTGTGATTGAGCAGTGAGTGGCCTGCAGAATTGAGGTAAGTGTTTGGTTTAACCTTGACTTGAGGGAATAGGAATCCCCAACTTAAATGCTATGTGAAATTTCATGTGTGTGGTGTATAGGTGAGGTGGCGAGTATCTATGCACCACCAAATTATCTATTTAGCATGTCCCCTTCCCTATTTCCAAATTATTTTAGTGTTGTCTTAATTGTCTCATGATCATTGATGCCTCCATGTCTACTCGTTTTGCTTACTTGTTTGTTAGATATTGTTTCACTTATTTGGGAGTATTTATTGTTCCTTAACTTCATTGTGGTACATTAATGGTTGAGCTGGTGGTCAGTATTTCATGATACATTTCGGTTGGTTTCGCTGTGTAGTGATAATTGGTGAAATTTGTGAATAGTACAACTTTCTGCTTACAATTGTTGAGACATAAATATTGTGAAAGGCTTTGACCTAAATTGTGAAAACTTTTTATAAATAAAGAGATGTGATTGTCTGGTGGGAGCGGGTTGCAAGCCGCAACAAGGATAAATAAGGGAGGACAGGTGGGATCGGGTTGCACGCCGCAACAAGAGAAATAATGGTGATATATATAGGGAGGAGCAATAAGGGTGGACAGGTGGGAGCGGGTTGCACGTCGCAACAAGGAGCAATAAGGGAGGATATTCATGTTTTACTTATTATATGATAATGACTGGAAAACTTATCATTTTATTCTATTATTCCCATACTCTGATTTTACCGTTATTTTAAATTGAAACTTGGAAATTTTCATGAGGATTTGTTATAGATGAGATCTGGAAAAGTTAACCAAGTTGTTTTATTAATTGTTGCAAGTTACCATTTAATTTTTCTATTATTCCCTTCTTGCTTTATCATACATTGTATCCAGGTTATGTTATAAATGCCTCGCCATAGCCTCGTCACTACTTCGTCAAGGTTAAGCTCGGCACTTACCAGTACATGGGGTCGGTTGTACTAATATTGCACTCTGCACTTCTTGTGCAGATCCAGGTTCCAGCCAGAGTTGAGTTATCGAGTAGTAGCGAGCATTCGTACGGAGACACGAGGTAGATCTTCTGGCCTCCGCAGATTCCTGGAGTCTTCTCTACATTTTTTTAGATTGCTGTTTTATTTCTTTCAAAAATAGATATATATTTCTTACAGCCAAATACTTGTAGTACTCTTTAGTAGTTCGTGAATTGTGACTCCAGACCCTGGGTAGCTAGATATTTGAATTAGTTTCGAGTTTCATTTCATTAATTCGTACATTATTCTTGATTCCTCAATTGGATAGTATTGGATTTCGCATTATTCTAAACTACTTACTTATATTTAATAAAATTGTTTTAAGAAAAAGGTTAATTAATTTCTAACATTGGCTTGCCTAGCAAGTGTGGTGTTAGGCGCCATCACGACCCCGAGGGTTGGGTATTTGGTTCGTGATAAGTTGGTATCAGAGCACTAGGTTGCCTAGATCTCACAATTCACGAACAAGCTTAATAGAGTTTGAAGGATCGGTACAGAGACGTCTGTACTTATCTCTCAGAGGCTATGAAGTTAGGAACAAACTCATTTTATTTCTACTCTGTCGTGCGGTTCTTGTTATCTCAAATAATGATAGAACTCTTCTATTCTCTCGCAAATGGTGAGAACACGTGCTTCTTCTTCCGCTGACCAACAATAAGGTCCTCCAGCAGCAGCAACTCCTACTAGGGGCAGAGGCCGAGGCCATACCAGAGGCCGCGGCAGGGGCAAGACTCAGCCCAATGCTCTAACAGCTTGTAACATGGTTGCCAAAAAAATTTTTAAAGACTCAAAAAGGGTTGGCTAGGGAAAATATGCGCATGTAGGAAATTTAGGCACAATAGCAGTTCAAGGAAGGCCTAATATCATTTTTTTTCAACCAAGATAGTCTAGGATTTCACCTTGAAGCACATCCCGAGCAAATTCTAGACCACAGATGATGCAAGAGAACATCATAATAAATCTCACCATACATGGCACATGAAAACTTAAGTGAAATACAAATCCAAAACCCAATTGAAACCAGTAAATCTCAAGGAGATAATATATAGCTTGAGAAGCTATTTTGTGAATAAAAGAGCTGAACAAGAATTTGAGTGACAATAGTCTTTATTTCAATCATTTTCTTTTTCAAAAGTCAAGAATTCATACGCCGAGGTTTAAATCATGTTGGTACCAAGCAAGCCACAAATTGGACAATGGGCACAACCCCAACTCAAACCACTTATTCTTTCTAAATTAACAAAAAATATATCTAAACTACAAGAATAATTCCCTTAAGAAAGTCGCCAAGCTATCCATCATCGGGAAGAGTCGAAACAAAATTTTACCAAAAGATTACCCGGTTCAAAAAGAAAATTGGCATCCTTGGGAAAAGGATCGTGGTGAAAAGAAAACCAAGGATATCGCCACCAAAATAAAACATAATACATATATAATATAAAAAATTCACATGAAAACAAAATAACGTCACATGAAAACAAAAAAAAAAATACCAATTCACTTGGAAACAAAATAACATCACATCCACAATTATACAAGAAGCCACCCCCAACTAAAAATGTTGCTATGTCCCCAATGCAACTAATCAAGATAGAATAAAATGGTGAAAGGTGCTCCCTGATTACTACATCAAGTGATCTCCTCACTGTCGGACTCCGTCGCATGTTCTTCTTCTTCTTCTTCGGACCAATGGACTGGAGCATCATCATCCTCTTCCAACTCAGTCGATGGTAGTGGCTCTTGAGGCTTTAGAACTTTCAATAGCCCCTTCACACCCTTCCATATGCGGGTGAGTAATTTATCTCTCTTCTTCTCTCTTTTATTCATCCTGGTGTGTGCATTTGCCAGTTTGGCATGAGAAGAGCTCAATCCACCGTGTGCCGTGGCCAAATCAGTATATGCCTTCTCCAGCTGCTTCAGGTGATCCCCCTTGATTCTTCTGATCATCAAGGTACTTTTGAAATTATTTCTTTGAAATGTATGTAAAGGGTCCCTCATATGTTTCCCCACGTCACTGAGGAAGGTGAGCTACAAGCTCACGAATCTGCCGCATTTCCTCAGGAAAAAAATAGCAAATGGTCCTCCGGTGGAAGATGAAGGCTGGCTAACCTACTCGGTCTGAGAAGATAATCCAAATTTCTTCTTTTTGCTCTTGACGGCTCCGCCCTCTCCTCTTTTCTTTGAAGGGTTGATAGGCTTTCTCGGCTCTATCCAGTTGTCCCCCGGATCCTTATCAACCCCAGCAAGTTGGCACATCTCAATGATAAGGGATGGGAATACTAATGATGGACCATTTAGATGCCGATACTCCTTCAGTTCAGTGTTGAAGATCTCACCAACATTGAACGGAATACCATCAAGAATGCATGCTACCATCTGGGCTCTCATTACAGGTACATTCCATATATTCGACACTGGAGAGACGCGACTGCATATAATGGCTATCCATATCTTAGCTTCATTAGTGAACTCCTTGGATGTGATTCCTCTCTTTTCCACTGCCCAAGGAACATCCATACCCGGGCATAATTTGGAGACCAACCAATCCCCTGGAACACAATCTTTTGCACGGAATGGGTCCATATCATAGTCTTGGAGGTGATAGACGTGGTTCACAACTTCTGCTACGAAATGCACCATTTTTCCGCGGATCCTCATATTTGATTGTTTCAACCTGATGGCCAGGAGATTTGCATAGAACTCCCTCACCCATTGCTCATTGGCTATGCAAGGTTGATGGGCGAAACAGGTCCAACCCATGTTACAAGTGGCTAGCAGAACCCATGAAGACGTTCCGAGACCTTATCCAACACTATCCCACTTTTCGGGAGAAAATTCTTCGAGATTAACTCGGCATAATACCATTCATGTCACTCGCGTGACAAGAATCGGTGCTAGTCATAATTTTCCTCAATCTCCAAGGACTGTCTTGCGCGGAATCATCGGAGTTACTCATTATCAGTTTATGTACCTGCAAAAAATGCATAGGAGTGAAAACGTGGTATGGCTACAAAATATGTGCAAAATGATTCAAAGATGCCAAAGAAATGACTGGACAGTCGAAACCAGCCTTAAAAAAAAAATTTGATTTTCAAATCTGCAGGTGTCTGCTCTCTAATGTCGCAATTGCGACATTTTCTTCGCAATTGTGAAGGTATCAGGTTTTCACAGGTTCTACATATGCAAGAATTTCTTCACAAATGCGAAGATGGTAAGGGCTTCCAGTATTCGCAATTGCGACCACCTCTTTGCAAATGCGGTGATCGCAAATGCGAAGAGGCCATCGCAATTGCAACCCTTCATCCCCAACCCTAGAACAATTTTCAAGCTTGAAAATTTCTTCCATGAATCACACTTTTAAAAATCGCAATCAGTTTTTATGCACTCAAATATGCAATAAACATCACATATAACCACGAATTACAAGAAAAATTTCAAAATTCGGCCAAGAACCTCAGCACTCAAACCACTCCTATTTTAATAGAATCATGGGTACTCATACTCTTAACCAACCTCACCCATAAATCAGTACACGATTTAGCAAAATATATATATTTTCTTTTGTAAGGAACCATTGAAAACCTAGGTTTTGAGAAATAAATGAAGGAAGAAGAAGAAGATGATGATGATGAAATTATTAAGCGATCATACCTGGATGCTTGCACTTAATCGTGGAAATTTGAGAGTTTGAAGTTTGGGAGAATATCAGTCGTCAGTTTCTTTTTGTCTCAAAAGACTTTGCAGTTTTTAATTAAAATGAAGGGCCAGACCCATTAAAACCCCTCTGATGTCGCATTTGCGACACCCTGTTCGCAATTGTGAACTTTCAAGTTTCAGCAGTGGTCGCAAATGCGACAATTTTCTCGATTTTTCAAGTTGGGCTAGTTTTGTAAATGTGAAGTGATTTTCGCAAATGCGAATGCTGGTGCTTCTACAACTTTCAGCTACTAGTTTTGTTGTTCTCTGTCACCCCGTGTAACGACCCGATCGATCATTTTGAGCTCTAGCGCATCGTTCAACGGTTGGAAGTCATGAACAACTTCATTTCAGGTATTATGACTTGTGCGTATGGCCGGAGTTAAAATTCAGGAAGTTCGGGGTCAAATTGGAAGGAAAATTCTCATTTCGGAAGCCTTAAGTTGAAGAAATTGATTAAGATTGGAATTTTGAGCAAATGACCTCAGAACAACGATCTGAAGGTTCCAGCAGGTTTGTATGATGATTTCAGACTTGAGTGTATGCCGGATCGGGTTTTGGATGACCCGAGAGTGTTTCGGCGTATATCGCGGAAGTTAACATTTTAGAAGAAATTTCATAAGTCTGGGTTGGAAGGCCTTTCAGTGTTATAGATGTCCGTTTGGGATTCTGAGTCCGAGGAATAGCTTCGTACGGTGATTCTGGAGTTGGGAGCGCGATCGGAAGTGAATACGGATGTCCGCAAGTTATTTTATAGTCATTTGGTTAAAGTTAGAAATTTGAAGATTTTTTTTGAAGAATCCGACCGGAAGAGGAAATTTTGATATTGGGGTCGGAATGCGATTCTGGAAGTAGGAGCAGGTCTGTGATGTTGAATATAACTTGCTATCAAAATTTGGTGTCATTCCGAGTAGTATAGGTCGGTTCGGCGCATTGTTATCGAATTCAAGAACTTAAAGTTCTTAAGTTTGATTCTAGGGATTTTGAGGTGTGATTCTGAGTTTTAGCGTTGTTTTGGGTGTTCCGAAGGCTCGAGCAAGTCCGTGGGATGATTTGGGACTTGTTGGTACGTTCGATTTGAAGTTCCGGGGGCTCGGGTGTGTTCCGGGTAGGTCCCGGGATGTCTTTAGGCTAAAATGTAGCTGTTGTAGGTCTGAGGGGTCAAATTTCTGTACCCACCACCGCGGGCCGCGAGCCTTTTTGTGCTGGCCACGGTGGGGGCTTTACGGCCGCGGTCGTGTTTTCGCGGTCCGCAATGGAAGAGCTGGGCCACTAGTTCGACTTCAGAAGCCTATATCTTTTAATCTACAAGGAATTTTGAGATGATTCACAAAGAAAAGTTGTAGACCTTCGTGTCTAGTTTCCATAAAGATATTTGGACATCTGTAGAGAAAGTTATGGCCAGAATACTAAAGCAGATCACTGCAGTGATTTTTCTTGGTTTTCTTCAGCTTTTCTTGGCTTTTGCTAGCGCGACCGCGGTGGGGAGACCTGAGGAGATTATAAATAAGTGGTATTTTCAGTTATTTTTCAGTTTTCAAGACCCCAAAGACATACGAGGCGATTTTTCAAATACCCTTTCTTCTCCAAAATGTTGGTAAGTCATTTCTAACTCATTTTCTTCACTCCTTAACTTCTTTTTACAAGATTTCATCCTAGCATCTAAGGATTTCCATGGAAAAATCAAGATTTGGGAAGTAATTTAGGGTTCTTGAGGAATTTGATAAATTACTCATTTATTGGTATGAATTTAAGTAGAAATCATATATTAACGATCCTTAGGCTATGGGTGAGTGATTGCTTCGAGAATTTTCGGAATTCGAGCATGCGGTCCCGAGGTTGAATGTTGCGAATTCTTCAAGAATGTCGAATTTATTGAATAAATAGGATAATTTCCCTACTTTGAGCATGGATTGATATAATTGTACAATATTTGGCTAGTTACCAGTCCTCGGGTGTAGAGTTCGGAGTTTCGGGCGCATCCTTGGTCCGAGAGGTAGATTCGACACGAGGTAAGTCTCCTTTCTAACTTCGTGAGGGGGAATCGTCCCCCTAGGTGAATTAAATACATGTTATTATCTTCGGGGGCTACGTACCCACGAGGTGACGGGAGTCCATGGGTAGCTACTATTATGCCATGTCCGGGTAGCTTAGGACCCAATAGCATGCTTTAGGTGTGTACCTGTAACCCTGCCTGTAATATTAAACTGCTAACATGACCGAAAACGTGCTTGAAAGTTTAAAAGAAAACTAGAGTTCATATTGTTAACCCTCTAAAAGGTTGAATTATTTCCGCTGTGAATATATGTGTACCTGGTCTGGGATGTATCACGGAGTATTACTAAACTGGACAAATGAGTTTCAGAAAAAAAGATTTCAAAACCTATATTTCATGTTTCTTTTAATAAAGACTTTATCATTTTCCTGAGAAAAATAGTTTTCTTGATAAAATACTAATTTATTATGTGGATATGTGTAACTTTGGGTACCTGAGTCGCTTGAGTGATTCACGAGCAGGAAGACCATGTATTTGTGTATGTGTACTTATGAGCACCTGAGTCGCATGTATGATTCGAGAGCAGGCTAGCCATATTATATTGAGAGGTGCACTTTTGTGACGGGCCGATCGATCCTTCGGCAGTGCACAGAGAGGATTATTATATTGAGAGCCGCACTTTTGGATGGGCCGATTGATCCTTCGGCAGTGCGTAGAGAGATTCAGAGATGCATTTTTGGGATGGGCCGATCGATCCTTCGGCAGTGCGTAGAGAGATTGAGAGATGCACTTTTGGGATGGGCCAATCGATCCTTCGGCAGTGCATAGAGAGATTGAGAGCCGCACTTTTGGGACGGGCCGATCTTTCTTTCGGCAGTGCGTAGAGAGATTCAGAGATGCACTTTTGGGACTGGCCGATCGATCATTCGGTAGTGCATAGAGAGATTGAGAGCCGCTCTTTTGGGATGGGCCGATCGATCCTTCGGCAGTGCGTACAGAGGTTGAGAGATGAACTTTTGGGACGGGCCGATCGATCCTTCGGCAGTTCATAGAGAGGTTGACTTTCTTATGACTCCGGCCGGTTGTCTTACCCTTGTGTGCGCATGACTATTTGGTACTATTCTATTGGTATTGGCTTGACATGTATTTGGGAAAAAGGAAAGTGTACATTGTTGTTTATTCTCAGTGGTTACCTGGGTTTTTGTACTTGATATGTACTCGCTGCTCACTGTCTTACATGTCTACTGTATTTCATCATATCCTGTCATATATTATATTGTCGAACCCTAGTAAGTGTCTAATTTGACCTCTCGTCACTACCTCTCTGAGGTTAGGCATGCGACTTACTGAAAACACGTTGTTTTGTACTCATGCTACACTTGTTGTGTATTTTTATTGCACAGTCACTTTCAGAGCAAATGTGGAGGATTCAGAGACATAGGCGAGCTCCATCATCCGGAGGCGATCCGCAGCTGACAGAGTCTCCTTCGCACTGTATCTATTTCATTTAAATTACCTTGTCCAGTTGTATTTCGGACAAGCTTGTAATGATTGTTGAATTCTTAGAAATTTCTCATGTACTTGTGACACCGGGTTCTAGGTTTTGTATTGGGATATAATTGCTTAAGTGTAATCTTTAAACCATTTTTTTAATTAACAAACACTTATTTGGTTAATATGTAATTTAGGAAAAAGAATTTTTTTTTCATAAATGTTTTAAAGCCGTAAAGTAGTTTCAATTAATGAATGAGTTGGCTTGTCTAACATGGACGTCCGGCGCCATCACGACCTTAGGGATTTTGGGTCGTGACACCCCAGCCTACTCAAATAAACTCCGACGCGGATCAACTTTATCACTTTTCTCTCCACTTGGACGATATGAATTGGGCACCTAGCTTGGAGTCAAGATTGTGACCAAGAGCGGGTGGGGGGGGGGGGGGGCAAGTAGATGATCAAGCCCAAGCGTTAGTTTCTTCATTTTTCACTACTTGGATTTCTTGTGAGGAAATGTCATTTTGCCTTGTTGTTCTTTAAAATTGTAAATTATATGGCCTTTTCCTTTCGTCCTCGCAATCCCTCCTTGACTCGTGTAGTTCAATTTCCATATCACCACGCAAGTCCAATATTGAAAAATGCTGGGAATGCAACGTCAACCCTCCAAATTGCATTTCTTTCCGAATTTTGACGTCTTCTATTTCCCCCGGACTAGAGTGAATCTCAACCATATTTTCAATTACACTGGTAGACTCTAATTCCTCATTTTTCTTGGCATCACTAATACTCATGGAGTCGGTTGGTGGATGTTCAATTCTTGATTCCTCAAAGTAAAGCTCACTTTCTCCCTCGGAGTTGGACTCTTCTTGACCTTCTTCCACACTTTCAATTGATAGGCATAATGAGCCTATATCATTATTTCTAAATGACTACCCAATATCTTCCAATAGATGGGTAGTATTTCCTCTTTATGATTTTTCCAAATATAAAAGATTTACCCTTCAGTTCGAGTGTAGTGGAGAGGTCAGCCTGTTGAGGAAACTACTTGGGAGTCCGAGTCGGACATGCAGAGTAGATACCCCCACTTGTTTGCCAGTTCAGGTAATTTTCTATGTCCGTTCGAGGACGAACATTTTTCTAAGAGGGGGAGATTGTGATGACCCAAAGGGTCATCTTATGAATTAAGACTCCATTCCAGGCTGGTTACCCTTAAAAAAATAAATTTTATTTACCTCGATGTGCATGCGCAGTCCGGGCATGAAACCGAAAAGCTTTTGTGTGAAAGTATGAGAAATAATAATTTTTAAAGGTAAAATTTTTGATTTAGTTGACTTTGGTTAACATTTTTAGTAAACTGACCCAAAACTGTGTTCCGATGGTTCAGGGAGGTCAGTAAAATATGGGAGTTGGGCGTATCCCCGGTCGTTCTGTGAGATTTACCTCGTTTCCCCCATTTCTGTGTTTGTTATATATTACTATCCTGTTTTTTTGTGCTGGGTCAGTTGGTTTGGGTCCGGAGTGGTTATGGTGAGAATTGAGGAATTTAGTCTCTCAAAGTAGCCTAATAGTTGAGAAAGTCAACTGAGAGTTGACTTATTGGTAAACGACCTCGAAATGCAGATTTTATTGCTCGGATAGCTCCGTTAGGTGATTTAGGACTTAGGAGTGTGTTCGGAATGAAGTTTTGATGTCCGGTGTAGAATTAGGCTTGAATTGGAGAAAGTTAGTTTTTGGCGAGTTTCTGTCGGCAGTGGAAAATAGGCTATCCGGGTCGGAATGGAATTTCGGAAGTTGGAGCAGGTTGATTTTAAGGCATGATGATTTCGTATATCTATGTTTATATTATTGGAAAGTAAGGCTGTGAATATTGTGATTTGATGGCATTGATTTATGTGTTTCCTTAACGCTTAGACTTGATTTATTTTCATTACTACTGAGTTGGCGTATCCACATTACTCCCTGCACCTCTGTGTGCAGATTCAGGTGCAGATATAGAGCATTAGCCAGTTATTCTGCACGGAGTCGGATTGCGGGATATAGAGGTAGTTGTTCAGCGTCCGCAACATCTCTGTTTTCCCTTCTTGTTATATTTAGCTTTTATTCGAAGGTTTTGTATTATAGTAGTTTATTTTGGCTTATTCCTCTAGATGCTCATGACATGTTGGCTCCGGGTTTTGGGGTTGGCGCTATTGTATAATTGACCTACTTTATTCAGTAATTTCTGTATATTTTATGAAATTCTTGAAACTTGAATGGGATTTTCAAAGAAATTGCGAACATGCGGTAGTCGGCTAGCCTAGTTCAACGATAGGCGCCATCACGACCGTTTTAGGATTTGGGGTCGTGAAAGTTTGGTATCAGAGCCCTAGGTTACATAGGACTCAACGGTCATGAGCAGGTTTAGTAGAGTCTTGTGGATCGGTACGGAGACGTCTGTACTTATCTTTGAGAGGCTGCTGAGCTTTTAGGAAACATTTCTACCTTTCTTGAACTATTTTGTGCTTATCTATTGATTTTTGAAATCTGAACTTACGTTGTTTCATTCTCTCACAAATGATGAGGACATGCCATATCGATAAGAGTGACCAGTCACCGACTAGACCAGCGAGAGGTCGATACCGCGGTAGAGGTAGGGGCCAGCTCGTGCAGCAGCCGGGGCAGTACCTCAGGTTCCCGCCGATGGTGTCCCAGCGGGACAGGCTCAGGCACCAGCAGTGCTTATGGTTATTCTGGGTCTTCAAGAGACCATGTCTCAGATACTGACAATATGCACACGTTTGGCTCAGGCAGTCGCCATGTCTTCTACTGCCACTACAGCCCAGGCCGGGGGAGGAAACCAGACTCCAGCTACCCGGGCACCTGAGCAGGTTGCATAGGGTATTCAGGCACCGGGAGCAGCCCCAGCTTAGCCAGTTGCTCTGGTCCAGGATTATGTGGTCTCTGCTATGCCTGAGGACGAGCAACGCAGGTTGGAGAGATTCAGCAGACTTCAGCCTCTGACTTTCAGCAGTACAGTGGGCGAGGATGTCCAGGGATTTCTAGATAGGTGCCAGAGGATACTGCGTACCGCGGGTATTTTGGAGAACAATGGGGTCTCATTTGTTACATTTCAGTTTTTGGGTGCTGCCTTTACCTGGTGGGAGTCATTCGAGAGGCGTAGACCGGTTGGTTTAGCACCTCTTACCTGGCAGCAGTTCTCCACGATCTTTTTGGAGATGTATGTTCCTCAGTCCCACATAGAGGAACAATGCAGACAGTTTGAGAAGCTGCACCAGGGAAAGTTATCAGTCACTCAGTATGAGATGAGGTTTTTCGAGTTGGCTAGGCATGCTTCTGAGATTATCCCTACTGATAGGGAGAGGGTGAGGAGGTTTGTAGATGGTCTTTCTTATCAGCTTCGGTTATTTATGACTCGGGAGAGAGTATCGGGTGCTTCATTTGAGAAGGTTGTTGACATAACTCAAGATATTGAGTCCGTTCGCCGCCAGCAGCGGGAGGAGAGGGAGGCCAAGAGGCCTCGTGGTTCGGGCAGTTCCAGTGGTGCTCCCTTTAAGGGATAGTTTCAGCAGGGTAGGGGCCGTTCATTAGGGCCTCCTCAGTCGGGACGCCCAACATATAGTGGTGCATCTTCAGGGCAGGGTCCCCATGGTTCTCAGTCAGGCCGTACTTCATTTGGTGCCCTCCCAGCTCAGAGTGCATCTCGAGTACCTCCAGTTCAGGGTTCTTCTAGAGAGGGAGGTCGAGCAGGGGGAGGTCAGGCTCGCATGTATGCATTTCCAGCCAGGCTGGATGCTATGGCCTCAGATGCCGTGATCGCAGGTATTGTCTCAGTCTGTTGCCGTGATGCCTTGGCTTTATTTGACCCTGGTTCTACATATTCCTATGTTTCTTCATATTTTTCCGGTTTTCCGGATGTGCCCCGTGAGTTTCTAGTCACCTCTGTTCATGTGTCGACTATGGTGGGCGATATTGTTGTTGTGGACCATGTGTATCGGTCGTGCATGATATCTAGCGAGGGTCTGGAGACCCGAGTGGACCCAGTGTTATTCAACATGGTCGATTTTGACGTGATATTGGGCATGGATTGGTTATCTCCGTGCCATGTTGTTCTTGATTGGCACGCTAAGACTGTGACCTTAGCTATGCGTGGGTGTCCGAGGGTTGAGTGGAGAGGTTCTTCTGAGTATATGCCTAGCAGGGTGATTTCCTACCTGAAGGCTCAACACATGGTTGAGAAAGGGTGTTTATCGTATATGGCCTTCGTGAGGGATGTCAGTGGTGAGACTCCTGCTATTGATTTAGTTCCGGTTATTCGTGACTTTCCGGATGTGTTTCCTTCAAACCTACCAGGCATGCCTCCTGAGAGAGTTATTGATTTTGGTATTGACTTGGTGTCAGGCACTCAGCCTATTTCTATTCCACCTTATCGTATGGCACCAGCGGGAGCTAAAGGAATTGAAGGAGCAGCTTCAGGAACTCCTGGATAAGGGGTTCATTCGGCCTAGTGTGTCACCTTGGGGTGCACCGGTGTTGTTCATAAAGAAGAAGGATGGGTCCATGCGTAGGTGTATTGACTATCGGCAGTTGAATAGGGTTACGGTGAAGAACCGGTATCCATTGCCCCGCATTGATGATTTTTTTGACCAGATCAAAGGAGCCAGAGTGTTTTCCAAGATTGATTTGAGATCTGGGTATCATCAGTTGAGGATTCGGGATTCTGATATTCCGAAGACTGCTTTCAGGACCAGATATGGTCATTATGAGTTCTTGGTTATGTCGTTTGGGCTGACCAATGACCCAGCTGCGTTCATGCAATTGATGAACAACGTGTTTCAGTATTATCTTGATTCCTTCGTCATTGTGTTCATTGATGACATCCTTGTTTATTCTCGTAGCCAGGAAGAGCATACTCAGCATTTGAGAGTTGTGTTACAGAGGTTGAGGGACGAGAAGTTTTATGCAAAATTCTCCAAGTGTGAGTTTTGGCTTGGTTCAGTAGCTTTCTTGGGGCACGTGGTGTCTAGTGAGGGGATTCAGGTTGATCCAAAGAAGATAGAGGTGGTGCAGAGTTGGCCCAGACCGTCCTCAGCTACAGAGATTAGGAGTTTCCTTAGTTTGGCGGGTTATTACCGTCGCTTTGTAGAGGGATTCTCTTCTATTGCTTCGCCTTTTGACCAGATTGACCCAGAAGGGTGCTCCATTCAGATGGTCTGATGAGTGTGAGGAGTGCTTTCAGAAGCTCAAGTCAGCATTGACTACAACTCTAGTACTAGTTTTGCTTGCTAGTTCGGGTTCTTACACAGTTTATTGTGATGCTTCTAGAGTTGTCCTGGGAGCAGTATTGATGCAGGACGGTAGGGTGATTGCCTACGCGTCCAGACAGTTGAAGGTACACGAGAAGAATTATCCAGTGCACGATCTTGAGTTAGCTGCCATTGTTCATGCCTTGAAGATTTTACGACATTATTTGTATGGAGTGCAGTGTGAGATTTTCATTAATCATCGTAGTTTGCAGTATCTGCTGAGGCAGAAGGACTTTGATTTGCGTTAGATCTCTTCAAGGATTATGACCTCACTATCTTATATCATCCGGGGAAGGCCAATGTAGTGGCCGATGCCTTGAGTCGCAGAGCAGAGAGTTTGGGGGGTCTAGCCTACCTTCCAGTAATAGAGCGGCCATTAGGCCTTGATGTTCAGGCCTTAGTGGGTCAGTTGGTGAGACTGTACCTATCAGATCCCCCGCGAGTGTTGGCTTGTGTAGCCTCCAGGTCTTCTCTTCACGATCAGATTAGAGCACGCTAGTATGATGATCCACATTTGCTTGTTCTTCAGGACAGGGTCCGTCGCGGTGATGCTAGGGATGTGGTTATTGGTGATAATGGGGACATGAGGATGCAGGGCCGGATTTGCGTGCCCAATGTAGATGGGCTTCGAGATTTGATTCTAGCAGAGGCTCATAGTTCGCGGTATTCCATCCATCCGGGTGCCGCAAAGATGGATCAGGATTTGAGGAGGATGAAAAAGGATATTGTGGAGTTTGTGGCTCGGTGTCTCAACTGTCAGCAGGTCAAGTATGAGCACCAGAGACCAGGTGGATTGCGTTAGAGGTTTGATATTCCAGAGTGGAAGTGGGAGTGGATCACCATGGACTTCGTAGTTGGAGTCCCACGGACTTCGACGAGGTTTGATGCTATATGGGTTATTGTGGATCGGCTGACCAAGTCCGCGCACTTCATTCTTGTTGGTAATATGTATTCTTCGGAGAGGTTAGCTGAGATTTATATCAGGGAGATTGTCCAATTGCATGGGGTTCCATTTTCTATCATTTTCGATAGAGGCACTCAGTTCACATCCCAGTTTTGGAGAGCCGTGCAGAGAGAGTTGGGTATTCAGGTCGAGTTGAGCACATCGTTTCATCTTCAGACCGACGGGCAGTCGGAGCATACCATTCATATTTCTGAGGATATGTTGCGTTCTTGTGTGATTGATTTTGGTGGTTCATGGGACCAGTTTCTGCCGCTTGCGGAGTTTGCATATAATAACAGCTATCAGTCGAGTATCCAGATGGCTCTGTATGAGGCTTTATATGGTAGGAGGTGCAGGTCTCCAGTTGGTTGGTTTGAGTCGGGCGAGGCTAGGCTGTTGGGCACAGACTTGGTTCAGGATGCTTTGAGTAAGGCAAAGTTGATTCAGGAGCGGCTTCGCACGGTGTAGTCTAGGCAGAAGAGTTATGCGGACTGGAAGGTCCGAGATGTGTCTTTCATGGTTGGGGATAAGGTGTTGCTGAAGGTGTCACCCATGAACGGTGTTATGAGATTCGGGAAGACAGGGAAGCTGAGTCCCAGGTTCATTGGGCCATTTGAGGTACTTTAGAGGGTTGGGGAGGTGGCTTATATGCTTGCTATGACTCCCAGTTTATCGAGTATTCATCCAGTATTCCATGTTTACTATCCTGTTTTTGTTGTGCTAGGTCAGTTGGTTTGGGTCCAGAGTGGTTATGGTGAGAATTGAGGCATTTAGTCTCTCAAAGTAGCCTAATAGTTGAGAAAGTCAACTGAGAGTTGACTTATTGGTAAACGACCTCGGAATGCAGATTTTATGGCTTGGATAGCTCCGTTAGGTGATTTGGGACTTAGGAGTGTGTTCGAAATGAAGTTTTGATGTCTGGTGTAGAATTAGGCTTGAATTGGCGAAAGTTAGTTTTTGGCGATTTCCGGTCGGCAGTGGAAAATAGGCTATCAGGGTCGAAATGGAATTTCGAAAGTTGGAGCAGGTTCGTAATGTCAATTGGAGGTGTTTTGGTTGGTTCGGCATAGTTGGCGAAATTTGGAAGTTTCAAAGTTCATAGGCTTGAATTTGATGTAATTTGGTGTTTTCGTGTTATTCTTGGTGTTTCGAAGGCTCGACTAAGTTGGAATAATGTTATGGGGTGTGTTGGTATGTTTGGTTGGGGCCCTGAGGGCCTCGGGATTGATTTGGAATGGTTGGCGGGGTTTTGAACTTGGAAAATTTGTAGAAATAGCTGCTGATGTGATTTTCTGGTGTTGGCCGCACCTGCGGATGGGTAGCCGCAGGTGCGATGTCACATGTGCGATGGGAGTGCACAGGTGCAAAAAAGGATAGACAGGGGATTTGTCCGCAGGTGCGAAGTTTTGGCCGCACCTGCGAAGCCGCATGTGCGGAGGAGTGGCCGCAGGTGCGGGATTTGTCCGTTAAGTGGGATTCCGTAGGTGCGCACCTGGGACCGCAGGCGCGGAAATGCTGGCAGAAACAGTATATAAAGGGCCTCCGCAAAAATTCTCTTATTTTCACCAGTTTTGCATGCGGGAGGAGTTCTTTGAAGGTAATTTGGAGAAGGAAACTCGATATTCTTCAGTAAAGGTAAGTTCTTTGGTTACTAACATCATTCCTATGCTATTTTGTTCGGATTAGGCTTGAAAATTTAAGGATTTAAGTAGGAAAAGGTTGGGAAGAAGGGGTGGAGAATTTGAATTTTTTTTTGAGGTTTTGGGTAGGCAATTGTGATAATTTTTGTATGAGTAGAATCATGGGAGGACGAGGTTTCTAGTGATGTAAAAATTTTCGAATTCCAAGACATGGGCCTGGGGCTCGGGTTTGGCCGAATTTTGAAATTCTTGTATTATTTGGTGTTTTTCGATTGGGTTGTGTTCCTTGGTTATATATTAATAATATTAAATTGGTTTTGGCTATATTCGGAGGAATCGGGAGCAAATTCGAGGGGCAAGAGCATTGTGGACTAGTGTTGTGGCCCGGTATAGGTAAGTAATGGTTATAAATCTTGTCCTGAGGGTATGGAACCCCGGACTACATATTTCTCACTGATTTTAGAAAGGCTCACATGTCGGATGACGAGTATGTGGCGCGTACTAATTTTTGGATTGGACTAGGTCCTCTCCGCGACAACTAATGAGTTGCATATTTACTCAAAACCTTATGTTAAATTATGTTTTAAAGATTTGTGAAATATTTGCGCAATAAGTCGTGTTTGGGGCCTCGTGCCGATTTGTTTAAACCCTTTGAGGGCTTTTTACTGCTGTTTTTCCTCACTATTTGTTGATGATTTCACTCAGCCTCATTGTGCATATTGTTTTTTCGAAACTCAGCCTGATTTACACTACATGAGATTTAAAACAATGTTTTGGGTTGAGTACCCTGTTTTACTGATTCGCCCGAGGGGCCTTTTGAGTGGTTCTGCTGAGTGTGGCCAAGGGCCAAGAGTGATGGTGAGGTGTTGAGTGATATTAACACTTTTGCTGAAGGATCCCCTCCGGAGTCTGTACACACCGACAGTGAGCGCATCGAGTGCCGAGTGACGAGTGATTGGGAGGCATGAGTGACTGTGAGGTGCTGAGTGATTGTGAGGTGCTGAGTGATTGTGAGGCATGCCCGAGGGGCTCATTATGATACATGTTTTTTCCTGAAGGGCTACTTATGATTTTATTACATTCACTTTCATACTAAATCTTTCGTTTTAAAGTTGTTAAAAATGTGCATTCTTTAGAGGACTTTTTTCTGAAGTTGATTTTAAGGCATGATGATTTCGCTATGTTTATATTATTGAAAAGTAAGGATGTGAATATTGTGATTTAATGGAATTTATTTTATGTGTTTCCTTGCCGCTTAGACTTGATTTATTTCCATTACTACTGAGTTGGCGTACTCACATTACTCCCCACACCTCTGTGTGCAGATTTAGGTGCAGATATCGCCGGATTGCGGGATATAGAGGTAGCTGTTCAGCATCCGCAACATCTCTATTTTCCCTTCTTGTTGTATTTAGCTTTTATTCGAAGGTTTTGTATTATAATAGTTTATTTTGGCTTATTCCTCTAGATGCTCATGACATGTTGGATCCGGGTTTTGGGGTTGGCGGTATTGTATAATTGGCCTACTTTATTCAGTAATTTCTGTATATTTTATGAAATGCTTGAAACTTGAATGGGATTTTCAAAAGAAATTGCGAACATGCGGTAGTCGGCTAGCCTAGTTCCACGATAGGCGCCATCACGACCGGTTTAGGATTTGGGGTCGTGACAAGAAATCAATTTGTGAAGAAAATTGTTTAGCTGGAATTTTAAGAAAATAAAGAAATGAATTAATGTGTGAACTCGTTGGTATGGGCCCGTATTTTTTGTTCCAGAGCCTAGTACAGGTTTATTAGGACGTTTATATCATATTTCTGAAATTTGATGAGAAATCGGAGTTGATTTGACGTGATTCGGACATCCGATTGAGAAATACTGAATTGAAGTGCTCATGACAAAAATCATGAGTTTTGAGGTTGAATTCGTAGTTTTAAATGTTATTTTTGTGATTTTATTGCACGAGCAAGTCTGTATGATGTTTTCAGACTTGCGTGCATGTTTGGTTTGGAGCCCCGAGGGCTCGGGTGAGTTTCGGATAGGCCACGGTGTATTTAGACTTAGAAAAGTTTCATAGTTGTGGCGGGTGTCTGTCCTGGCCTCTGATCTCGCAATTTCAAGATAAGGCTTCGCAATTGCAAAGTTAACATGCCCGGTAATTGTGAGACATTATATCACAAATGCAAATCAGGCCTGGGAAGGCCATCCTTGAAAATGCGAAATTTACTTCGCAAATGCGAAGACTGCCCAGCAAGCCCATTGGTCGCAAATGTGAAGGCAACAGGGATTTCGAAGGGTTCGCAGTGCAATTGTTGAACCCTGATCGCATTTGCGATAACTGCAGCTGCTCAAATATGTTTTTAGACGGGATTTTCACCCATTTTTCAATTCTCACAAAACCCTAAACCTCCATAGGCGAGTTTCCAAAGACTCAAACTTCTCCAAATCATAGGTAAGTGATTCCTAACTAATTCCTTTCAATCCTTAACAACTTTTAACAAGATTTCAACCTAGAATCTAGAGTTTTCGTGGCAAACAATTGGGATTTTGGGTAGAACTTAGGAACTTCAAAATTTCGGAATTTAGACCTCGAATTGAGGACGGATTCCAAAACCAATTGTATATCCGGGCACGGGCGTGAATGAGTAAACGGTATTTGGTCCGAGCCTTGAGTTTAGACCAAGCGGGCCCGGGGTCAATTTTTGTCTTTTGATATGCAAACAAAACCATAGTTTTTCATTAAAGTTAATTCCTTTAGCAATAATTAATGATATCGAACCAATTATGATTAGATTCGAGCGGGTTAGAGGCAAATTCTAAATGAAAAGTTGTGATTGAGCAGTGAGTGGCCTGTGGAATTGAGGTAAGTGTTTGGTTTAACCTTGACTTGAGGGAATAGGAATCCCCAACGTAAATGCTATGTGAAATTTCATGTGTGTGGTGTATAGGTGATGTGATGAGCAACTATGCACCACCAAATTATCTATTTAGCATGTCCCTTTCCCCGTTTCAAATTTATTTTACTCCTATCTTATTTGTTTCATGATCATTGATGCCTTCATGTCTACTCGTTTTGCTTACTTGTTTGTTAGATATTGTTTCACTTATTTGGGAGTATTAATTGTTCCTTAACTTCATTGTGGTACATTAATGGTTGAGCTGGTGGTCAATATTTCATGATACATTTCAGTTGGTTTCGCTGTGTAGTGATAATTGGTGAAATTTCCGAATAGTACATCTTTCTACTTACAATTGTTGAGAAATAAATATTGTGAAAGGCTTTGAACTAAATTGTGAAATCTTTTTATAAATAAATAGATGTGATTTTCTGGTGGGAGCGGGTTGCACGCCGCAACAAGGAGAAATAAGGGAGGATATTCATGTTTTATTGATTATAAGATAAAGACGGGAAAACTTACTATTTTATTTTATTGTTCCCATACTCTACTTTTACCGTTATTTTAGATTGAAACTTGGAAATTTTTTTGAGGATTGGTTATAGCTGAGATCTGGAAAAGTTAACCGAGCTGTTTATTAATTGTTGCAAGTTACCGTTTAATTAGTTTATTATTCCCTTCTTGCATTATTATACCATTGTATCCAAGTTATGTTATAAATGCCCCGCCGTAGCCTCGTCACTACTTCGTCGAGGTTAGGCTTGGCACTTACCAGTACATGGGGTCGGTTGTACTAATACTGCACTCTGCACTTCTTGTGCATATCCGGGTTCCGGCCAGAGTTGACTTATCAAGTAGTAGCGAGCATTCGTACGGAGACACGAGGTAGATCTGCTGGCGTCCGCAGATTCCTGGAGTCTTCTCTACATTAGTTAGATTGTTGTTTTATTTCATTCAAAACAGATATATATTTCTTTCAGCCAAATACTTGTAGTAATCTTTAGTAGTTCGTGAATTGTGACTCCAGACCCTGGGTAGCTAGATATTTGAATTAGTTTTGAGTTTCATTTCATTAATTCGTACATTATTCTTGATTCATCTATTGGATAGTATTAGATTTCACATTATTCTAAACTGCTTACTTATATTTAAGCAAATTATTTTAAGAAAACGGTTAATTAATTTCTAACATTGACTTGTCTAGCAAGTGGGGTGTTAGGCGCCATCACGATCCCGGGGGTTGGGAATTTGGGTCGTGACAACCTGTCACCATCAGAAAAAGAAGAGTACATCTGTTTCCTGAAGGAATATGAAGATATTTTCGCATGGTCTTATGATGATATGACTGGTTTGAGCACATCTATAGTGGCTCATAAACTACCTACCAACCCTATGTGTCCACCTGTAAAGCAGAATCTTAGAAAGTTCAAGCCCGATATGAGTCTGAAAATTAAAGAGGAGGTCATCAAGCATATCAAAGTTAAGGTTCTCAGAGTGGTTGAATATCCAACCTGGTTGGCTAATATTGTGCCAGTTCCGAAGAAGGATGGGAAAGTCAGGGTATGTGTCGACTAACGGGATTGAAACAGAGTGAGTCCCAAAGATGATTTCCCGTTGCCCAACATACACATACTGATCGATAAAAAACTCCAGTCTTTTGTGGATTGCTTCGTGGAAGGATGGGAAAGTCAGGGTATGTGTCGACTATCGGGGTTTAAACAGGAGTCCCAAAGATGATTTATCGTTTCCCAACATACACATACTGATTGACAAATGCCTCCAGTCTTTTGTGGATTTCTTCGCGAGATATCATCAGATCTAGATGGATGAAGAAGATGCTAAGAAGACAACCTTTATTACGCCATGGGGAGTGTACTGCTATAAAATGATGTCGTTTGGTTTGAAGAATGCTTGAGTCACTTATATAAGGGCGATGACAACCATTTTCCACGCCATGATACACAAGGAGATAGAAGTGTACATGGACGACGTCATCATCAAATCCAGGAAGGGTACAAATCTGTTACATCCCGTACCTTAGCATTAGGACGTGTCACAGTAAATCCACAAGAGTACGAAAGGGATTATGTCTATTAGGAACCACTGAGGGTTTAAGACATTGTTATTATACGACCATGTAAGCTTAATAATATTGATACCGTTATATACATTTGATATGGTAGTCTGAGTGGAACATTTTTATAAAAAGTTTGAGAAGTATGATTTTATATATTTATTAATATTACTACATTCAATTATACACATAATATAAGAAAGTTTACGAGATTTTCTTTATTGTAAAGATAGAAATTATTTTCCCACATGAAAAGAAGGTTACCTTTTTACCATTTTAAGAATTAAGCGTACGAAAATTTGTACTCTTTTTATGAGATTAGGAAAATTATAAGTTGAGAAAATATGTGAATTTTTTTACATGGATATTTTAATAAAAGAATAATGTATGTATTCATTGTATATGGTACCACATGACCATGATAGTAAAGTATAATAATGTGTATAAAGTGTATTAAAAATAAGTAAAATTTTAAGTAATTTGAGATAATTTTTAAATACGCGGGTAATTGATTAATTACCTGTAACGGAACATTACCTAATTAACTAATAAGTCGATAAAGATTAATAATTTTCACCCAAAACATGGCAGCTAGCCACATTATAAAGAAGTGACTAAGGGTCATTCCTTGATTAGGTGTCATAAGGTTACATATCCTTTCCAATTCCAAGGATTTCATTTCTTGAGAACTTTAATATTTCATTCCAAGGTTACATAACTTTGTGACTTCATTCCGAACTTGAGCCATTCTATAACACTTCAACTTTCCATTCTCAAAAGAACACTCCAAATCAGATTTCATACGTTAAGTAACGTGGTTAAGGCGTGTAGCAACGTAAGTTTTCAACGGTTCAACGTAAAAATTTTGCGGTTCTAAAGGAGTACGGTGCAATATTTTGTAAGAAATATTATATGAATTTTCCCGTACTTCACGTATGTTAAGGCTACCCTTTCTTTCGTTTTGGCATGATCTATACGACACAAACGAAACGAGCAAATGCACAACTTTCATAAATTACTCTATTCGTAGAATGCTAGAGATGTGTATATTCTTGTTTTCCCATAAGTCTTATTATTCTATCGTCTGTTCATAGGTCTCAGAAAATACGTAAGTTGATAGAGTCTATTTCATGATATTAATCAAAGGCATAATTGTCTTATGACACTCCGAAAGATTTTATTGACGTACTTTTCATGCATTGCATTCATTTATACATGTACATTAACCCATGACCAGTCGGTGTTATATACGCGTATTTATATGTATATTATATTTATATGGGATATGGGAATAATGTTACGACGTTATATACGCACCACCACATGATCAACTGGTATACGTTGATGATTTGCCCACAATGGCCGAGATGATATGGTGGGATGCCCTTAGAGGCTGATGATGTTATGTACGTACAGACCTATACATCATATGACATTTATACACATGTGCATGACATTATAGATATTTCATGATTTATAGAGCTATCCAGACTTACATGTTGAGTCCTTTACTCCATGTTTCTTCCATGCTCTTTCTATATTTATCTACACGCCATGCATACTTAGTACATTATTCATATTGACTTCCTTTTGTTGGGGACACTGCATTCATTCCTACAGGTATAGATAATCAGTTTGACGAGCCCTCATAGTAGACGAGATTGACATTTAGCAAAGGATCGGTAAGACTCCAGCTCATTCGGAGTGCAGTGAAGTCTATTAGTCATCGTGTCAGAGTTTTACTACATACTTATGGGTAGGATGGTACCCTGTCCCATTTGATGTCAGTTAACCTTAGAGGCTTTGTAGACAGAGGTTCGGTTTGTACAATATGTCAGAGGACTTGACAACCCAAATGTATTCATGTTTTATTAAATATGGTTCATTTATATAACAATTTCCCACTTACAATTGTACATTATGAGTTGTGTCCATGTCAGCCCATGATAGTTACAAAAGGAATGAATGAGTTACAGAGTGGTTCGCGCTAGTACGACACCGGGTGCCAGTCACGCCTCCCCAGGTTTGGGGCATGACAAGGTGGTATCAGAGCAGTTCTATCCTAGGGAGTCTACAAATCCGTGCCTAGTAGAGTATCACTTATGGGTGTGTTCCGCGCCACATTTATAATTGAGAGTCTATAGGGCATTTAAGAAATGTTACCTTTCTTTTGTTTCCAAATCGTGCCATAGAGCTGAGTCATAAGAAATCAGTATGAAGCTTTCGCCAAATTTTGTATGCACCATAGGTGCAGGTATCGCAGTAGAGCTTTAAGGCGTAATGTTGAAGGGAGGTTATGAAAGAAACAGAAGATGCGATGCGATATTGAAAGATAAGTGAGATAAAGTTGAAGAATATACGAGATACTCAACTGCAAAAGGTTGTGAATAGTCGAGACTTCAGATATAGTTTGGGTTTTAGTCTAATTTACACATGAGACCCTAGTAAAATTTTGTAAATCTCTAAGAGTTAACATTCGAGGATGAATGATCTAAAGGGGGGAAGGATGTTACATACCGTACCTTAGCATTAGGATGTGTCGTAGTAAATTCACAAGAGTACGAAAGGGATTATGTCTATTAGGAACCATAGAGGGTTTAAGGCATTGTTATTATAAGACCCTGTAAGTTTAATGATATTGATACCGTTATATACATTTGATATGGTATTTTGAGTGGAACATTATTATAAAAAGTTTGAAAAGTATGATTTTATATATTTATTAATATTACTACTTTAAATTATACACATAATATGAGAAGTTTACGAGATTTTCTTTATTGTAAAGATAGAAATTATTTTCTCACATGAAAAGAAGGTTACCTTTTTACCATTTTAAGAATTAAGCGTACGAAAATTTGAACTCTTTTTATGAGATTAGAAAAATTATAACTTGAGAAAATATGTGCATTTTTTTACATGGATATTTTAATAAAAGAATAATGTATGTATTCATTTTATATGGTATCACATGACCACTATAGTAAAGTATAGTAATGTGTATAAAGTGTATTAAAAATAAGTAGAATTTTAAGTAATTTAAGACAATTTTTAAATACGCGGATAATTAATTAATTACTGGTAACAGGACATTACCTAATTAACTAATAAGTGGATAAAGATTAATAATTTCCACCCCAAAACGTGACATCTAGCCACATTATAAAGAAGTGACTAAGGGTCATTCCTTGATTAGGTGTCATAAGGTTACATATCCTTTCCAATTCCAAGGATTTCATCTCTTGAGAACTTTAATATTTCCTTCCAAGGTTACGTAACTTTGTGATTTCATTCCTGAACGTGAGCCATGCTATAACATCTCAACTTCCATTCTCAAAAGAACACTCCAAGTCAGATTTCATACATTAAGTAACGTGGTTAAGGCCTGTAGCAACGTAAGTCTTCAACGGTTCAACGTAAAAATTTTGCGGTTTTAAAGGATTACCGTGCAATCTTTTTCAAGAAATATTATACGAATTTTCTCCTACTCCAGGTATGTTAAGGATACAACTTTTTTCTTTTTGGCATGATCTATATGACACAAACGAAACGAGCAAATGTACAACTTTTATAAATTACTCTATTCGTAGAAATGCTAGAAATGTGTATATTCTTGTTTTCCCATAAGTCTTATTATTCTATCGTCTATTCATGGGTCTCAAAAAATATGTAAGTTGATAGAGTCTATTTTATGATATTAATCAAAGGCACAATGGTCTTATGACACTTCGAAAGATTTTATTGACGTATTTTTCATGCATTGCATTCATTTATACATGTATTTTGACCCATGACCAGACGACGTTATATACGCGTATTTATATGTATATTATATTTATATGGGATATGAGAAAAAGGTTACGGCGTTATATACGCACCACCACATGATTTGCCCACAGTGGCCGAGATGATATGATGGGATGCCCTCAGAGGCTGATGATGTTATGTACGTACATATCTATGCATCATATGACATTTATACGCATGTGCATGACATTATAAATATTTCATGATTTATAGAGGTATTCAGAATTACAGGTTGAGTCCTTTACTCCATGTTTCTTCCATGCTATTTATATATTTATCCACACGTCTTACATACTCAGTACATTATTCGTACTGACATCTTTTTATTGGGGACGCTGCATTCATGCCTGCAGGTATAGATAATCGTTTCCACGAGCCATCATAGTAGGCAAGATTGGCATTCAATGAAGGATCGGTAAGACTCCACCTTATTCGGAGTGCAGCCAAGTCTATGAGTCATCGTGTCAGAGTTTTATTACAGTCTTATGGGTAGGCCGGTACGCTATCCCATTTGATGTTAGTTAATCTTTGAGGCTTTGTAGACAGAGGTTCAGCTTGTACAGTATGTCAGAGGCCTTGACGGCCCATATGTATTCATGTTTTATGAACGATAGTTCATTGATATAATATTTTCTCACTTACAAGTTGTGGTCGTGTTGGCCCATGATAGTTACAAAATGAATGAATGAGTTACACAGTGATTCGCTCGGTCCAGTGCGGCACCGGGTTCCAGTCACGCCTCCTCAGGTTTGGGGCGTGACAAGATCACATAGAAAACTTGAGGAAATTCTTTGATCGACTTTGAAGGTATAATTTGAAATTGAATCCCGTAAAATGTGCCTCTGGGGTCCCTGCTGAAAAGTTGTCAGGGTTTATTGTCAGCCGCCGAGGAATTGAGTTAGACCCGTCAAAGGTCAAGGCTATCCAAGATTTTCTACCTCCAAAGAACAAGAAAGACGTGATGAGATTCTTAGGGCGTCTCAACTACATCAGTCGTTTCATAGCGCAATCAACTGTGATCTGTGAACCGATTTTCAAAATGTTAAAGAAGGATGCCGCAACAAGTTGGACTGGAGAATGTCAGAGAGATTTTGACAAAATCAAGGAATATTTTTCCACACCACCAGCCCTGGTCCCGCAGGAAACTGGGAGTCGTCTGCTACTCTATTTATCTGTACTAGATGGGGCTTTCGGTTGTGTCTTGGGACAACACGATGAGACGGGAAGAAAATAGCAGTCCATATACTATTTAAGTAAGAATTTCACACCCTATGAAGCACGGTATTCTTTGTTGGAACGCACCTGCTGTGCTCTGACATGGATACCTCAAAAGTTGAGGCACTACTTTTGTGCCCACACCACATATCTCATATCAAGGATGGACCCTCTAAAATACATTTTCCAGAAACCCATGCCTACGGGGAATTAGGAGAAATGGAAGATACTATTTAGTGAATTTGACATCGTCTATGTAACTCAGAAGACGGTCATAGGACAGGCATTATCGTATCACCTGGCAGAAAATCCTATAGGAGAAGAATACGAACCGCTGAAAACGTATTTTCCCGATGAAGATGTATCATTTGTAGGGAAAGATATAACCGAAACCTATGACGGTCGGAGAATGTTCTTCGTGGGGGCTTCACACTTCAAAGGAGTGGGTATTGGAGTTGTTTTGATATCAGAGACAGGCCAACACTATCCGGTATCCGTGAAACTCGGATTTCTGTGTACTAACAATATTGCGGAATATGATGCTTGCATCTTGGGCTCAATTTGGCCATTGACATGAACATTCAAGAATTACTAGTAATTGGTGATTCAGACCTTTTGGTACATCAGGTTCTAGGGGAGTGGGCTACAAAGAATACCAAAATATTACCATATATCCACTATATGCAAGAGTTGATGAAGAGATTCACAAAGATAGATTTCAAACATGTTCCGAGGATCCAGAATGAGTTCGCAGATGCATTGGACACTCTATCTTCCATGATCCATAATCATCCACCTTATTGCACTCATGTTGAAGAAGAAACAGATGGGAATCCTTGGTTCCATGATATTGAAGAATACTTGGCAAAAGGAGAACATCCGAAGCATGCAAATCATACTCAGAAACGCACACTTCGAAGATTGTCCAACCATTTCTTCCAATGTGGAGGAATTATCTACAAAAGGACTCCAGACCTACAATTATTACAGTGTGAATTGATCGAAGAGATACATGCCGGAACCAACCACACATGAATGATTTTGTTTTAGCCAAGAAGATATCAAGAGTAGGATATTTTTGGATGACTATGGAAATGGACTGCATCAGGTATGTCCAAAAGTGTGATCAATGCCAAGTACATGCAGATATGATACGAGTGCCACCAAACAAACTCAATGCAACAAGTGCACCTTGGCCTTTCTCCTCTTAGAGAATGGATGTCTTCGGTCCGATCGAACCCGCCACTTCGAATGGGCACAGGTTCATTCTAGTGGCCATAGACTACTTCACAAAATGGGTTGAAGATGCATCTTACAAAGCTGTAACTAAGAAAGTGGTCGTAGATTTTGTCAGGGATCATATTGTTTGCCGATTCGGGGAGCCAGAATCCATCATCACCGACAACGCCGCCAACCTCAACAGTGACTTAATGAAATCTATATGTGAAACCTTCAAGATCAAGCATAAGAATTCCACATCATACATGCCTTAAATGAATGGAGCTATGGAGTCCGCCAACAAGAACATCAAGAAAATATTAAGAAAGATGGTAGACAATCACAAACAATGGCACGGTAAATTACCATTTGCCTTATTGGGATATCGTACCACTGTTTGCACATCAACTGGGGCAACACCCTACTTGCTGATCGACGGTACTGAAGTTGTATTCCTGCCGAAGTCAAAATCCCTTCTTTAAGAATCATACAAGAGGCTGAACTCAGTGATGCAGAATGGATACGAAGTCGCAATGAACAAATGGCTCTCATTGATGGGAAAAGAAGGAATGCGGTATTCCATGTCCAGCTTTACCAGAACAGAATATCCATAGCTTTCAACAAAAGGGTTAGACCTAGACATTTCATACCGGGGCAGCTGGTGCTGAAGCAGACCTTCCCGCATCAGGACGAAGCCAAAGGGAAATTTTTACCTAATTGGCAAGGACCCTACATGATTCACAGAGTACTAACATGAGGAGCGCTCATACTTGCATAAATGGACGGAGAAATTTGGCCAAAACCTATCAACTCTAACACAGTCAAGATACTATATTTAGGATTGTTTACAGTTCTTCATCTGATGTAACTGAACTATGCTTGACCTGATTCCCGTTTAAGAGGGGATACGTATGTAGCCCTGTGGGTTCGATCACATCTCAATAAAATATTCATTTTTATCATGGTCAGAATTTGGGGCAGTATTTTGAGGAGGACCCTCAAAATTCCGTAGCAAGTCCCGCCAACTTCTTCATGTGCAGAACAGTCAAAGAATTGCTTATTAAACTGGGGAAGAATTTTGAGGAGGACCCACAAAATTTTGATGCAAGAAAGTTGCAATGTCTCTAAAAGTTTCACAGTCATTGGTTCATCTAACTTACTTGATATTGCATACTACTATATTTTAACTAACTACATTTATCAAATGCATGCACATTTTTCAAAACTTTATTTTTTATAAGCATCTAGATGCTACACAGGGTAACTCGAACAGGATCTCGAGACAGGGCAAAAGAAAAGCAAGCGAGCGAAGGCATGAATCAACCTTCCCCGCAAAACTTAAGATTTTTCTTTGGATGCGGGAACAAGGAATATTTGCAAATATGTGCACACATAAAAAATCAGTATCTTCACAACGGCGAAGTTTCCAAACGCAAAGACGTCTCCAGCTAAGAAATACTCTCCTATCACTCATTGCCTTTCCTTGCATGAGACTAAGAAGTGTCTCCTCTTCTTGCATGAGGCTAAGCATTGTCTCCCTAATTGCATAAGGCTAATCATTGCCTTTCTTTGCATGAAATTAAGCACTGTCTCCTCTTCTTGCATGAGGCTAAGCATTGCCTCCCTAATTGCATAACGCTAAGCATTTCCTTTCTTGGTATGAGACTAAGCATTATCTCCTCTTCTTGCATGAGGCTAAGCATTGCCTCCCTAATTGCATAAGGCTAAGCATTGTCTTTCTTTGCATGAGACTAAGCATTGTCTCCTCTTCTTGCATGAGTCTAAGCATTGCCTCCCTAATTGCATAAGGCTAAGCATTGCCTTTATTTTCATGAGACTAAGTACAGTCTCCTCTACTTTCATGAGGCTAAGCATGGCTTCCCAAAATTGCATAAGGCTAAGCTCGGCCTTTCCGTGCATCGAGACTAAGCATAGTCTCCTTTTCTTGCATCAGGCTAAGCACTGCCTCTTCAATTGTCTAAAGCTAAGCATCACCTTATCCTTGCATAATACCAAACACTACATCCACTATGCTATAGCACCATTTTCTATTTTACAGGGGCTAAGCATTGTCCCAATCTTACACAAGACTAAGCTCTGTCTTGTTTCAAGCATCATATTTTTGCATCTTGTTTGTCCTAAACGCACATGAAAGTATACGTTGTCGACAAGTAATATAGGATTGTAAGTCCAGATATCGTACCCACAGAGACTTGTGATTAACTATCAACTAAATTAAACCCAAAAAATTAATCTATTCAAGCGAACACTAAAATATGAATATTTAACTAAAATTAATCTAGAATAGTAAACTATGAAATTAAAGAAATAATTGGCGAAATTAGACACGAATTCAATAAGAGCCGATATTCTAGAACTATGGATTAGAAAACAATCTTTTTGAGTTTCCACTTAAATCGTCTAATTAATTTATCTGATTTATTGATTGACGAGGTTAATATTGCCCGTAGCCTTCTCCCGAAGTACAACTCCCCTATTCAAGCTAACCTAACGCCTATATTCCTATGAAATTAGGATTAACAAGAAAACATTAATAATTCCCGTATAATAACCAAGCAAGGCGATTAGGTATATTCCTATCCTAACCGCAAATCCGCTCCCCTGAAGGGTTAAGATCTTGCTCAACCCAATCTTATATGCAATCTAGAATTCCCTCTCCCGAGTTCAATCCTAGATTCGTATATAGTATTCAATTGGTGATCAAGCAATCAAATAATTAAGCGCAAGATTGAATAAATAAACCAATATGATAAAATAATAAAATCAATTCAAGCTTCAAACTACAACGTTCATGTAGCACCAAAAACTCTAGAACTAATGAACTATGAGATTAAAGGAAGAGAAGAGAAGAAAAACTAGGTAGAAGCCTCCTTCAAGTGTGGTGTGTGTTCCTCCACGTAGAATCCCCCACGTCAATCTCCCCCTCAAAGTTGTGTTTTTGGGTCTATTTATATGTTTGGGACAAACCCTAAACGTGTAGATACTTCTAGTCAAACCGGGAAACACTTAAAACCTTCAAAACTTGGATTGGACCAGACCAGGGACCCCAGGCGTTAAGCCCCAAACGCGCAGCTATAGCCAGGCATGGCCTGGCGTTAGGGCTCTAACGCCCAACTATAGCCAGGTATGACCAGGCTTTATGGCTCAAACGCCCGGCTATAGCCCGGGTCACTCCTTTTCAACTCTTGAGCGTATTTTTGAAGTTTATGCATCCATTTAGCTCGACTTCCATCTCCAATTCACCTACAAATGAAATAAACTCCATTAGGCATATATGACGTGTATTTTTATCATTAACGCACATAAAATGTAAGGTACATAATGCTTTAAACCATGAATTCTAGCAACGCATCTACACCCCACACTTAGACTCTTGCTCGTCCTCGAGCAATGGAACAATCTACTACCCTTAAACACGTACACATTTCATTATCAAGGAGTATTTTACTTTTCAATCACACACTTTACCCCTTAACTATGATCGATACTGGCAATCAAGTATGAACATACAAATTTCACATTCTTTCCCTTCTTTAAACATGCCCAAGTATAACAATTTAATCAATCATACTAATGACCTAATTGCAAACACCCAACCTCAATAGTCAACTTGCAACTACTAAGCCCTCTCAATACACGCACTTACCCAGCAAGAAAGTTACAACATTACCAATCGTTCATGAGATCATGTGCCCTCACCAAAAACAAAAGATTGAATATAACTAGTCCACACATTCAAATATTCTTTTGAACATAATTTAAGGACATCACACAATTGAACAAATTCACTCACTCTCACAAAGAATTCATATACATCCCGTGGTTGTTACCATAAGCTTGCCCTTAGTGTAGATCTCCATTAATTCAAGTTAGCCAAATCTAGGATCAATTAGGACTTTTAAGGTTGTAATGTAGG